>AFIY01000819.1:0-98723 GCA_000223825.2 Zymoseptoria passerinii SP63 | reverse complement strand
TAATTAAAAAGCGGAAGAATTGTCGATTAATTGTAAGGGCGTTACCCTAGGTTTCAGGTTTTTGAACACCCGGGTGCCAGCATTATTACTTGACTGTTTCGTACTGCTTGCGAAGCAGTGAACAGTCTTCGTACACATGGATCGACGGTATTGATACGCAAGAAAATTAGCGTACAGGAAGCTGAAAAGACTCCGAGAGCGCTCAGATGTTCTGTATCGCTGCTCGTTCGCTGCCTGGCTTTTGCTGCATCGCTGAGAACAACGTTCAAACAGGAACGTATTGTTCAATACCTCAAAGAAGGATGGCTACTTGAAGCCATCTGCCTTTTGCGACTTCCTACTCAAGAATATCGACGACTTCCATCTCCACTGGCTCTGGATCGATACCGTCTGTAGACGCAGCGGTACCGAGACTGTCGATACTCTCAACTGCATGTTCGAGTGGTATTCACGAGCAACACTCTGCATCGCCTGGCTCCCCGACATACGGCTGTCCGACGTGCAGAAAGCCAAGGTCCAAAACAGCGAGTGGTTTACCCGGGCTTGGACACTGCAGGAACTTCTCGCGCCGCACTGCGTGCTTTTGGTGGACAGTCACTGGTCTACCCTCGGTCACAAAGTCAGAGGCGGCGATGCGGGACTGAGCCATGCGCCGTGGGAAAAGCTGAGCCCGGCTACGACTGGACAGTTCGGAGCTGCACCGACCAAGTACTGGCGAGTAGCACGTCTAGCCCACAAGGTGTGCTTGATGGACATGTCAATCTCAAAGCTCTGAAGTGGGAGAATGTCCAACGGTGGTTGGCGAAGAGGAAGACTACACGCAGTGACGACATGGCGTATTGTCAGATCGGGTTCTTTGGGGTGCGCTTCATACCTCAGTACGGCGCACAGCAGCATGAGGTAGAGCGTTTATGCTTGGAGGTCGAGCAGTCCCGGGGGAAGTCGAGCAAGGTCCCACACTCCTGGTCATAACTCTGCTTGTCGCTAGCTCAACAGATAGTCCATCTTCTGGTCTCGAACAAGTTGCAAATTGTACTCTCAACTTCTTCTTCATCTATATCAACCACTCCAACGCGTCGGCAGGTGTTCTTTGCCGTGCGAACAACCACGAGCATTACGACCTTGTTCATTCCCGACATGGTTCTCCCTCGACCGAGCGAGATCAGCGTGAATTGAGGCTGTGTGGCTCGAGAATTGTACCAGTCAAGTGAATGATCCGGAGGGAATAGCTTGCCTTGGAAATCAACGGCAGAGTCGTCCACAACGAAAGATGCGTACGCATTGTCAGAATGATATGTGTTCGGTGTCCATCGATCGAATCTTACGTCCAGCATGGGTGCTTCGATGGTGAGGCATTCAGCGAAGCGAGCAATTCCTTCCAGAGTATCATGCGGCCTTTCATCATCATGGACGTTTTGACCAATACGCACTTGGACGCCGCGATGTGCAACCAAAGTCCGCTCACCCGCATCGAGAAACGGAGCCGTACCGCAACGAGCCTGAAACAACGCCGGACAACCATCGATGCGCCCCGGTAGATACCAGCCGGCCCATGACCAGCTCGGAAAGTCCGGTCTACGCTCGCATGCAAAGGCCGTTTTCCAGCACAAGCTAGTGATCAACCGGTCTAGCTGAGTCGATACCTCAAGAGCCGCACGTGGAAGTAGTGGGACACCAGAGACAATGGACATCTCCGGGTACATTTGTTTTAGCTGTGCGAAGACCCCAGCGATGGCGTTGAGGATGTCTTCCGATGCTGTAAGTTTGCGCTTTGTGTACTCGGCGATGTGGTTGTAGACATGGTCGAGTGGGTCGGGCTTGACGGAGGAGATTGTACTGAAGATCTCGAACTCGTTAAAACGGGTTATGGGCTCGATAGTCTCATCATCGTCGGAACGATGCGGAGCAGAAAGTTGAAAGTTGCGAGCGGGTCTGAGGCGGCCCTCAAGTCCTTCGATGTAGTGCGACGTGTTGCATTTGAAATAGAATTGATCCTTGAGTACAATGAGTCGTCGTGTTGATAGAGTGCCCTCCTGGTAGCACCACCCCCTCTCGCTGCAGAGAGAAGTCTCCATCTCAAACCGGGGCGTCGGCGGGCAGACGACGTACCTGATGTCATCGATGCATATCTGTCGAGAAGGCTGGCGATGTGTCACTCCGGATAGGCCTTGAATCCCATCGGCTGCGATTATGGTCATGTCCGATCGGGTGTAAATCTGGTCCATCTGACCAATTTGAAGTTTTCTTTCCATCAAGGACTTAGGATCAGATGCCTGAGTGATGCAATATCGGTCTACCCAGAGGAATTTGTAGCCGAGCCTCAAAGTGAGCTGCATCGTATCTTCCATAAGCTCAGGCAGCGGTCGGCACAAAGGCTCTCCAACTCGATGTCTGTCCAGATCCTCAATCGCTGCGCTGTATACATAGCTCAGTGTCAGGTATGGTTCCTCTTTCAGCCTCTCGACGATACGTCCGGTGGTGCAGTCCACCAGTCTGATGGCCTCAGTGCACTCTCGAAGAAATCCGTGAGAGCAGGCTTGATGTGATGATTTGCAGGCGATAAGTTCTGCGCCGATGACTGCCGGGCCCAATCTTGTGCCGAGTACAACTGCAGACCCAGCGACACGATTTCTTTCGGAAGTTGCGGGTGATAGCCAACCACGGCCGCGTACACAATTGAATAACTCCTCTCCATAGCCATCGCCAATGTTCTCTTCTTCCACAACAGCATATGACACCGCGGCACTCCAATCCCGCAGCTCTGCGGAAGGGTCATTCTCGAATAGAGTCAGCGCATTGAAGGGTACAACATGATACGCCACGTCGACTTCCACCATCCAGTCAAGGGAGCCGTCGTCCCACTGCGGCAACTCCTCAGCGTCTCCAAAGTCCTCGATACCAGCCAAGCGAGCTAGCAAATGGCACAGATCGCACTCATAATCCCATTCGGCCAGCCGTCCAAGCGGGATTGTAGGATTTTGGCCAGTGAAGCTCTTTGGCCTCAGACTGATGCATCGGCAGCGGTGACAACGATGCTGTGCACTACCGAGCATGCTATTCATCACGGCAGACCTCAAAGGATCAACACAGCAGAAAATATGGTTGGTAGTTGGCTCGTATCTGAAAGGGGTATGCCGAAGTATGTAAAGATCGTCCGATTTTGCTGAGTCTGTTATCGAGAAGATCCTGACAGCCCTTCTGGAAGGGTCGCAGCTTCATGCAGCTTCAGAAGGTGTCTTGTACCCTCTACAGACCCCTGCAGTGCCGTGCATGCACTAAGCGAGAGGCCAGCTGCAGTCAGCTGCAGTGAAAGCTCCTCTCTTTGCCACGCGAAAGGTGCTGTGACGAGCTCATGTCTTGAATCTCGAAGGAAGAAGCCCAACGCTTATCAGCAACCCACTTACTGGACAGCCGTTGTCAACGAACGCTGACTTGAAGTCGAAGACAACGACGACTTTGGGGTTGCTCCGGCGATATTTTCCGCATACTCGCTTTTGGCTTTGTCGAACGCATCATACCACGGAACGCCATCGAAGGGCAGCAGCGACCAGTGCTTCAGCATAGCCTCTTGTTTTGGAGTCGGTTGAAGTCGGACATACGCATTCATCCTCTTGTCCTCCGTGCTGCCGTGCATGTCGTGGCACGGATTCTCCTGCTCAATTTCAAGCTTGGTACCGAAGTGAGTCCCGATGTATTCGCTGGGCGTTCCATTTTTGGCACGTCCAGTCCAGGTCTTTCGTCCGATGTCAAAGCTGAATGAATGGCACATTGCCCAAGTGCTGAACACCAATAGGACAACGGTGTATATCTGGGTTAGCAGGGAGCTCATGCCGAGGATGCACATTTGGGCGCCAAACGCCGTCCACCCGCAGTAGCGAGCTGCGTGATAGAATGTCGGATGTGGCAGCGCTACTTCTCGCACAAAGACCTGTAGAATGTGGCGCGGAGCGTAGATGGTGACCATTTTACCGTCTGCTCGGGTTGCCAGTAGCTTCACCGTGTCGTCTGCAGTCGGAGCTGACTGCTCACGGTGAAGTTGTCGGACTGAGCTCAACGAGTCGTCCGATGTGGTTGCCGACGGTGCGTGATCCTGAGAAGGCTTCTCATCGTGCAGCGACTTCTTGGGAATAGCCAGGCTCTTTGGAGCGGCGACCGAGTCCAGAGCACAACGACGTTGCCAGAGAACAAAGCTGCGAACCAGAATGGAGCATACGATCGCACATGCGTTGCCAACGCCAAACCAGTCACCCATCTGCAATAAGATCAGCCATGTCCTCCAACCTACCGTGGTGTACCCACAAGAATAGTAAACACAAGCAATGGAGCCACGACAAGGAATGACAATAACGGGGCAACCAGGTCGGCAGGTCCAATTCCTCGTGGCTTCTCACTGACTTGCCAGCGGAAGATGGTCGTAGCATTCAGCACCTTCTGCGAAGACAGCCAACGAGTAAACCAGCTCTTCAATTCAGTTGTCGTGATACCATCGGTGATGTTTTATAGCGAGAATCCAGCCTGCTCATCGGCGAACCGGTCGCCGGCGACGATGTACGCAGCGAGAAATGGCAGATACTGCGTATATCGCCGCCGTTCCAGTGTCCCGAGCGCCTTGTTGACTTCTTCGGCTCCTAGCAGGGTGACGAGACCCAGTGCGTCGATCGAGAACGGTCGCCACTGCTTGACTTCTCGCCATGGCATAGTAGCGGCGCTTCGCTGGGCGAGCTTTGTCATGGTATCAATTCTGGGCAGCGGTGCCATTAGCGTGAGGGCCGAGATGGCTCTGACGGATACGAGGGATACCCACAAGACATGTTGCATGATGTGTGGACCAGTATTATAGCCAGCGAAGTGTTGGTGAGGCTGTCGTTGTTGAAGAGGCCTGACTCTCGCTAAGGTGAGGAGCTCCGCTTCATGCGGGTTGCGGGCGGCCGTGCAGGTCGCTGTTAAGCCGCAAGACACTCAATCCTTTCAGGCGTACTACTCGCCCAGGCATGAGCTCAGCTGTGGTGCGAGAACGTACCGATGGAGCTACATGGCTGAATGCGGCTCTATGCATGGAGACGATGGCCAAGAACCGTGATTTGTGCAATGCTCTTCTAGTACGGCCTCTATTCCAACCGACAAGCCGCCAATAGGTTGTGACGCCATGCACGAATGCTCTGATCGATCGCTGGTTCATGACTGCTGACAACGCGTCCATCCAATCAGATTCCAACTGCGCCTGGGCCTCCAACTTTGTCCGTCTGCGCCTTAGCGAACTGCGACAACATACCCAATACACCTGCATTGCCCGCTTTGCTGTCACCTGCACCCTCATCATTCTCAGTGTCGCTCTCGATCTGCGCTGCGCCCGGTACATCTGCATATTCCTGCAGGTCACTATCCTGCGCCATCATCCTGCTCTCGGTAATACCGCCGCCACCGGCCTCGACTCTCTGCGTCTGCGGAGCCGAACGTGGTGAGAATGGTGCCGCTCTTGCACGGCGAGGGTCAAGAGGTCTTGACTGTGGAGAGAGTATTCGAGAGGATGCAGGTACGGCATTTGGCCTTCTCGCTGATGGTGGGGTACGCTTTGAGGCCGCAGCAGGAACACCATCGCCCTCTTCAGCGATTGCTGGTGGTGGAACGACATCCGGCCACGAAGGCGGTGGCTGCCATCTGCGTGCACCGGACTGGTCCCTCCGTCGGGTGTAGTGGCTGTAGTATTGCTGAAAGTTCTGCATAGAGGCCGCCATCTTGTCATCCTTCAGACCGTAGTAGTCGTCACGCAGACCGTCCGGCTCATCGAGCATGGTGGTCGGATCTTCGACATTCGGATCCTTCTTGAAGCCGAAGACGGCGAAATTGCATTGGTGGCCGACGCCTTCGACATGGACCGTCGTCTCACGGAAGAAGTCGATGATCCGCTCGCAGTTTCTTCCCGAGTTCCGCCACAAGATCCAGGGTGCCAAAACCAGACTCGCAACCTCTTCCACGAAGATGAGAACTTTCATCTGATACATTGCTGAGAATTCTGCGCGCACTTCGTTACTGTGCAGACGGCCTTTCCAGTGTGATGGCATGTAGTGTGTGAAGTAGAGTACATCCTTGAGATGCATTATCGGATCGTGGGTTTCGTTCTCGTCGGGCAGTGCACCGTGCGCAATACCGAAGATAACACCCATGACGGTCAGCCAGAACACGACTGTGCGCCCTGATGTGACCTCAAAGCCGAGGAAGAGCTCTGAATCAAGCAGAGTTGCAAGTGTCAGGACAGCCGCGAAGGATCCGCTGATGAAGGCCACAAAGCGGCAGATCTGGTCGGTTTTATCCTTGGGAAACTGCTTGAGATAATCGTTCGCATATGGATAGGCCTGGCGCAAGCGACGATCAAAGAGATGTTGGAGCTCGTTCAATTGACGCATCTTCCACTCTGCGAATGGTGTGAAAGCCCGAGCACTGGCTTTGGAAGGATTGCGGGTGAACTCGGTGTAGTATCTGAAGAAGTACACCAGACAGAATCGAAGAATGTTGAATGGCGCAAAGGCAATGCTCGCCAACGCTGCAAGACGGAAGCGGGTGCGCATTGCTTCGACTAAAACCTTTCGATTTTTTACTTCCAGGCAGAACGGTCGAATGCCGCCTCTCTCGTCGAAGATGAAGTTGGTCATGCAGAAGCCGATGCACCACTCCAGACTCTTCGAGTAGAATTGCTTCTCGCCCACAAAAGGAATGGGCAAGCTAAAGTCCAAGATGTCTTTGTTGTAGAAAACGACATAGTAGTTGGTCTGCCGCATGAGTCTGTTGGCGATCGTCTCGGCGTTCAGTCGTTGTTGCGGCTCTTTGTATTCGAGATACTTTTTCGCATGGCTGGACGGATTGGCCGTCGCGACGTTTGCGTTTTGCACTTTTACCAAGCCGTCAACGACCCTTTTCCATGACGAAGTCTGCAGGTCGTCATCGCCAATTCCAAGGACGTGTTCGTAAAAGTTCCGCATCTTAAATAGCCGCCTTGAGTCCTGGACACCCTGCAAAGCCTTTGACAGCCAGTAGATTATGAAGAAGAACAACATCGCTTTCTTGAACCATGATGTATTCGCGACGCACTGTTTGACCAACACCTCGGTGGTCGACTTGCTGTGCGGAATCTTCGAGTAGTCGATGCAAGAAGTGAGAAACAGCGCAAATCCAAAGACGAATCCCTCGGTGAGCAGCGTGAGTATGCGATTGAGCAGAATAGACCAAACACCATGGCCGACAAAATAGTCATAGGCCTCCACGAGGAATGCGTCAAGATTGTTGGCGTTGGTGTAAAGCCACATGGCTTCGGCCGTGGGACTGGCTCTGGCTGGCAATGGAGCTGCCGTCGTAGGCTGTGAGATTCTCGACGTCGCTCTTGCTGGTCTGCTACTCCGACCACCGTATGCTGCCGATACATGCAGACCTTGTTGTTCCTGTGCGGCCTTCCACTGTGCTTCAGCTCGAGCGAGCTTTGTCTGAACCATAGTCTCCGCTGCCGTCGCTCGACTTGGCCCTGCGGCTTTCGATCGATGACCCTTTGGCTCGACCAGCAGCGAGTCCGGAACGTCTTCATCGTCAAGCATATCCGATTTCCTCCGACCACTTTTCTTAGCTTTGGCTTCCTGCCATCTTTCTGATTGTCTCTGCATGACAGGCGGAGAACCAGCAGCAGTAGATTGATATGGTTCTTCCGTAGTATCGTAGAGGAAAGCGTCTGGGTTTTCGTCTTCTTCGTGGAAATCGTCGTATTCTCGTGGAGCTCTTTGTGCTTCGATGTCGGCGTGCCTCATGGTATCTTGACGCAGAGCTTCATAGACCGAGACATCGCCCTCTGCAACAGGCAGAAAGCGAGACAACACCCGAGAGGACATCATCTCCATTGTCGTTTGTCTGGTCGCTGGGGTCTGATCTGCAAAGGCACTTTCGATGAGCTCTCTGGCGCGAGGAGGCGATCGATGCGAGATTCGTGTTTGCTTCTATTGATCAAGCAAGCAACAGCATGCTTCTCCATGCCGGTCGTTCAGTCTCCTGGTCCAGACTGTGCCATGGTGGGTAGCTAGGTCACAAGGTAGAGATGGGAGGGAGCGGTTCGGCGTAGGTTGTCAGGTCACAGGAGCAGCATCGGGAGCTGCAGGCATGTGAACGTGACGTGACGGGTTGGCTCTCACGATAAGCGGCCCGCGATAATAAAGATTAGTAAGCAGCGGTATGGATCTGGATGGCCTTCCAGGTTTTGCACTTCTTCCTCTCTCTCGCTAAATGACAATATCGAACAAATGTTGACCGTGTCGTCGTATATTGAACGTATCGGCTCGGAAGACTGATCGGAGGGTCTGCCCTCAATTGATCGAATGGGCCCATCTTTCTCGAAACACTGAGCACTTTGTGGAAGAACATGAGATTATGATGCGATATTCAACCCAGGCTCCAGCAAGTATGCGTACAGCTTCCTCAAGGTGAGAGAAGCCCAATGCCCAATTGTACTGTCTGGTCTTTCGTCGCTCTCATGCAGGCCAAAGCCGCCAAAGCGGACCGGAAAGAGATGTCTCCTGGTCTGACGAGGCGCTGGCCACATGGCTGGATCCACAACGCTGAGTCCGCGTCGAGGAAGAATGCATATTCCGGCGGAAGCTGTTCTTACATATGCTCTTCGAGGCCCTCTCCATTCTGCTTCCTTTCGCCGCCATTCGCGTCTTTCAAGACAATCCCGTTGGACTTGCCTCAAATCTCCGACTCTTTCATTCGCCCTCTTAATCCTGTCGAACATCCCGCTGGGCCATGCGTCGCCAAATCGCTGCATGTATGCCCGCGGAATTGGTGCCCACCTGGAATGCAGGGTCGTATCTTACCAAGAGCTGAACTTTGCGAGTCAAAGCGGACACACTACTGAGCCGCGTGATCCGATGCCCGCGTACCGCAAGGTCTCTCGGGAAAGTCTCCGGGGAGTCTGTTATCTATGAGGTGACAGTGGAGGAATGCTTGGTAGCGCCTCGCAAGAGTCTTGGGTCGCAGCTTGGCCTGGGCGTGAAATTCCGGATTAGGAAGGCAGTCATAACCGCAGTCTTGACACTCGACTTGACCCAGATGTCGACATGTCGGTCAGGAAATGAATGGCGGTTGGCGCTCGGCCGTGCAGACTTGGGGAAAGGTATAAGTATCAGGCTGCCTAGTCATATTGCCCTTCCACTGCTACCAACTTCCCTTCTTCGCTACAGACACACCCTTCGATATGAAGGCTCAATCGCTCTTGCTGGCTCTGTCAGCTATTGTGGGCGCTGCTCACTTCCCCAAGGAGATGTACGAATCCGGTGAAGTGCACCAGATGATATTGAGTATGAAGAATGCACGTTGTTAAGATGATACCTCCCGTTTCAAGCTACAGCTGACAATGATGAACTCAGGCCCAGTGGGATGCCCTCGAGGCCGCCGGTGCTCTCAACTCCACGCAGTGGCCATCATGGAAGAACTGGGATCAGCTTCCCAAAGACGTACAGAAAGATCGTTTGAAATGCCGTGACGGCCTAGCTGTCGCCGAAAAGGGCAATCCAATGCAGACCTTCCGCTGTAACAACGTAAGTCCTGTCTCCGTACAGGGAATGGGCGATATTCACTGATGGCACGTCTGCAGATGGACCTCTACGATTTCATCAACCACTACGACATGGCGGGAGGTGAAGCAGATCCACGCTATCCGAACCGTCGTGGCTCCTCGGTCTGGGGATGGGTCGGTTCCCGCGGTCGTCAGATTGCACTGATCGGCCAGCACACCGGTACTGCCTTCGTGGAGATCGATAACAAGGGCAAGATGACCTACCTTGGTCGCCTTCCAGCCAACGATCCTCTCGGATCATCATGGCGTGAGATTCGCGTGTTGAACGACCTTGCAATCATCGGTTCCGAGGCTGTCGGCCACAATGTACAGATCTTCGACATGAACAAGGTCGCTGCCATCGACCCGAAAAGCCCGGTCACTTTCAGCCGTGACGACGTCGAGAGCATATTCGACGACTTGCCGATTGGTCGTGCGCACAACATTGTCATCGATTGGGACAACGAGTATGCCATCGCAGTCGGTGCGCAGCCGCGAAATCAGACCTGTCAGGCTGGGCTAGAGTACATCAACCTTGACGACCCACGCAACCCGTTCAAGCCAGGTTGTGCTGCTTCTGACGGCTACACGCATGACGTACGTTTCCAGAGATTGCTCTCCAAGTCATGGAGCTCACTAACAATCGTCAGGCTCAATGTGTAACATACAATGGTCCCGATACTCGCTACAAGGGCGCGAACATTTGCGTCGCCTACAACGAGGATTCCATCACAATTTGGGACTCCACCGACCAGGCCGACTCGAAGATGATCGGCAGACTCGAATATCCAGGAGCTACATACACTCATCAAGGATGGTGGACCGAGCGCAACTGGCATCAATTCGTGCTACTCAACGACGAGCTCGATGAGACCCGTGGAGTCGGTCTTGCTGCCGACGGAGTGCCGATCACCCATATCATCGACCTGACTGATCTTGAGAACCCTGTTCACACCGGCGTGTTCAAGAACACGGACCACAAGGCTATCGACCACAACCTTTACATCGAGGACGGAATTATGTTCCAGTCCAACTACGGAGCCGGTGTCTGGGTAACGGATGTGCGCTCGATCTCCAAGCATCCTGATGGTAGCCGTGTCCGCAAGATCGCTTTCTTCGACATGCACCCCGAGGACGACGCGGTCGGCGGCACCGTCGAATTCGTTGGCTCTTGGGGCAACTTCCAGTTTCCGTCTGGCTTCATTGTTGCCAACACTTTCGAGCGTGGTGCGTATGTGCTCAGAGTGGCTTCGGGTCCTGGTCGAGATGGAGGACTTGGATTTGGTGGCAAGTCGAAGCAAGGCAAGGCGAAGAAGGGTAAAGGGCCCAACGGACCAAACTAAAGCCCAGATCTGGAGCTTCGCCGACGGTGGAGATTCATTTCGCTTCGTAGCAGTCAAAGATCGTTCGAATTCACAATCTTCTTCACATTCTCATTGCTGGCGTCCAAGATCATGCTCGATCTGAAGAATTTGTTTTCGCCACAAGCCGCATGCCCTTGATTTCGAGGGAACAGCGATAAAGCGTGGGTCATCGTGGGACCTTGCTATCTCCATGGCATGATGCAGGGTGAAGTAATGAAGACTCTACAGACAGACATGGCTTGCTTCCTTCCCGGGTGAATAACTTTCCTGCGGGTCTTATCGTTGACAGTTTGTAGACACAGGAGTGATCAACATGCAAAAATCCTTTCGTGACCCTCGCGTGTCTCATGATTAGTACTCTAGCTCTCATTGTCGCTTTCAGTGCTTGCCTGCCTCCACTTAATCCGTAACAGCTCGCTTCTCCGAAGTACTCCCCTCGACCGACAGCATAGGATCCCCAAGTGTCACAACACGATCGCCGAAGGCACCCGCTATCTCCTCCAACGTCTTATTCCGCGTCTCTGGAAAGTAGAAGTATCCATAAACCAGGATGACACCAGTACATGCGACAAAGACATAATAGTAGTTCTCGTGAATGGTTGCAAAAGCACTCGGGCCGGCTTCGGTCACTGGGAAATGCTGTCAGCCGTACGCTCAACACAGAGATGTAGAATCTCCAGCACTTACGTGCAACGTTGATGATGAAATGTGAGGCTGCTCCGAGACCCATGGCCTTGCTCCTGAAAGCCACGGGCACGATTTCTGCCGCGTAAAGCCAGCTCGTGCTGTTCAGCAACCCGTAGTACAGGATGCCATAGAGGAAAAGCCCAACCACCGTGAAGCCCTTTCCAAGTTGATTGTCCGTATGCTGAAACTCCCGCTGCATGATTGCTGTGTAGGTCAAAGTGAACATGACACTTGCCATTCCTGTGAGTAGCATCGGTCTACGGCCCCATCGATCAGCCAGGAAGCGAGTGGTGATGACGTTGCTTATGAAGGATAGCGTTCCGTACACGCCGGCCATGGCGATGACTGCCTTCTCCGCGAGTCCCATTGACTTGTACAGGATGGTCTGATTGTATAGCACGACGGCCGATCCAGCTAGTGAGGTCATACTCTGTACGATGATACACGCCAGAACTCGATGACGCAGCAACTTAAAGGTCTCTCGGTAGGACGTGAGCTCTCGTTTCTGCTCATACTCGATCTGAGCGCACGATAAATTGAACTCATGCTGGACGTCGTCCGAATGTAGGTCACGTCGGATTTTCGCAAACTCGGCTCTGGCTTCGTCGATTTTCCCTAGGCGGATGAGATGGCGTGGCGAGTCGGGCATGAATGTGAATAGCCCGATGAAAAGTATGACACCCCAGGGTATCTGCATACCCAGTGGTAGTCGCCATTGCATGGGACCGTAGGGCGCGTAGGCGCACGCAAAGCCGATCCAGTTACTGCACATTGTCCCGAATGCAATACCGACCCCACTGATGCCGGCGACGAGGCCCCGTTGATGCGGTGCAGCGATCTCGCTGAGGTAGACTGGGCAGGTACCTATATGTTCAAGCATATGAGGGTCAGCGATGTTGCAACCAGGCGTCGGTTAAGATGAGAGCAGGCGTAGCCGAGAAATAGTCTCGAAGAATGCTGCAGACTCCATTACTCTTCAACAACTTACCCACCATCGCGCCCACGCCTATTCCAGCAATGCCTCGGCCGACCAAGAACATGGGCATATTCTGAGCGGCGGTCTGAATGACCACTCCGATAGTCACGATAATACTGGACAGTTGCATGAATCGAATTCGTCCCAAGCGGTCACCGACAGTGGTTTGAAGTATTGCTCCGACCGTTTCGCCGCCGATGTAAATAGCAGCCACTCCGCCGACCAGTCTCTTGGGCGGATGGCCCATGTAATCCTTCCAGCTTTCGTGCGCAATGGTAGTTGTAGCGATACCAGTATCGAAACCGAAGAAGAATGTCCCGGTGGCGGCGAAGATGGCCACTCCGACCGTGTACCAACTCGGTCTTTGCGTCATTTTGTGATAGGTCTCGAGACGTACAAGTCGAAGTTCGGCGTTCTGTGAATGCTAGGGATGCGTCGATGTTTGGTTCCCAGCGAGGCCGCCAGATTTTGTTTTCATGGCGGTGCGGAGATGAAGCGTCCTTGATACCTATTGCGTTCCGTCCCGCAGGCAATGCGCGTGCCCTTCGAATGCTTGTGCTCTGACGCGGTTCTGGGATCAGCTCCTTGATCGACCAAGTCCCGGACCCACAGTAAGAATCAACATCCCAGACAGTCACCGGCATCCGGACTGATGTTAGAACAAGCAATTTCGCCATTTGCCCGAGATAGGCATTGCTGAAAAGATCGACAGTGAGCAACTCGTAAGTTAATATGATAAAGGTAGGTCCAGCGTACGACCGCGTGGACAAGCTCGCCATCTTGCAGTTCGGAGAGTTGTCTTCGCTGACCGCTCTCACGCCCACGATGATCAAATCTCCGGAATCAGGCAGGTTGGACATGCCATCATGGATCCTTGATGCATCAAAAGTCCGTCCTAATCTCAAACCAATCGAGGAGCCAACGCAGGGTTCAAGCGAAAAGATTCCATTTCCGAGTGTCCCGGACCCCAGAACCCGGCGACCATTGGAGGGGCATGGATTGTAAGTGTAGAACCCTTGACGACTCGTGACGATCTAGAAGCTTTATCAAGCCTTGCGCCATATAATGTGCTCGCGCTCGTGGTTAAGATCGAGAGGGAGAAGGGGCAGTCCTTGGTCCATCGAAATGTCTCAAAGCGGGCGCAGATCCCCAGGATTTTGAATCTTGGGATGTCCGGTAGAGCTACTACTGTTGGTGACGTGGCTGTCTTTGCATCCTATCGTGGCGTTCATGTGCTGTATAAATCCAAGGTAAGGTTGAGGTGCGGTGTGCCAGAGGAAGAGGTACCTTCGTCCCGAATGGAAGTGCTTTTGCCGATGACAAAGCAGAGGGCCAGCGCCTAGTCAATTATTCATGACTCGCCCATCAAAGCGGTGTGAGCTTGAGTGGCTGGCCGGGTTCAACGTCACGGGATTGGGAAGGTGACTTGCTCTCCTCAATCAGCACCGTGAGCCCAACGTCAGACCATGCACCTCTTCTCCCTGTTCGTTGCTTTCTTCCTGTTCAAGGATTCTTTTGGAACACAGTGGCCGTTATTGCGACTGACTGACGACGATACACCTTATCCCAAACGCCCGGGTCATCGTACACCCGTCCCAGCTTTGTACCATGCTCGATACTCGGAGCAGACGTTCATTGGGACCCACGATTCGGCCGCCTTGAGAACGCCAGAGAATGGCTACTCCTTGTCAGGGAATCAGTACTTCAATGTGTCTGTGCAGCTGCAGTCTGGTGTAAGTCTAGGCTGCCCTCTCTTTTGCCTCGCGAGCATTGAGCTGAGGTCCGGGTGATCAGGTTCGCTTCCTACAAGCCCAAGGCCACAGAGATCCCAATGGCACTATAGACATACGGCTCTGTCATTTCAACTGCGCGCTGATGGATGGAGGAAGCCTGTACGAACACCTCACGACCGTCCGGACGTTCCTCGAAGCGAATCCCCATGAGATCGTGACCTTGCTCTTTGTGAATGTTGGTGTACCTCTTCGGTATTGGGCCAGAGCGTACTACGAGACTGGCCTCGACCGCGTGTCCTACATCCCGCCGGCGAACAGGAAGTATGGCAACATGCGTATCGAAGACTGGCCGACTATCGCTGAGATGGTGAGCACGAACCAACGAGTCGTGACGTTCCTTTCGAGTGGTACCGATGAGGACGAGGTGCCCCATCTCCTTTCGGAGCTGAGCTATACATTTTCAAGCCCGTATGGAATCGAGGCGCCGGATCAGTACTCCTGCATACCAGATCGACCGTGGTGGATAAGAGGCTACATTCCTGACCGGTTGTCCATTGTGAACCACTTCTTGTATGCCAAGTTCTTTGGTGAGCACAGTCGAATCTTTAGCTTACGTCGCCCATTGCTGATCGATATGATGTCGAAGGCTTCCGCTACCCCAACGCCACATATGCAAACACGACGAACGGCGCTGGCTTCCACACTGGCGAGCTAGGATTGCACGCGGTCAGCTGTCGAGAGCTCTACGAGAGACGCCCGAACTTCCTCCTAGTGGACTTCTTCAATGAAGGAAACGTATTTGACGTCGAGTACGGGATGAACGCCAATTGAGCATTTGTTCGTATTATTCTCATGCATTCATCCGTTCTCTGTGACTGCTGATTATCTCTCGCGAATCTGTGCGCTGTCCACTTTTCTGCCCACGCTCTCGCAGCCAATGCGCTCAAGTCAATACATTGACTGCGGTGTCTTCCGCTCTTGCGCATCAACATGATCGCCGTTCCCACCTTCCAAGTCCACGCATCCGACTCAGTCGCATTCAAACCACATCCCACGCTTCCCAACATCCCCAGCAGCTCAACCCCACCCGAAACTCTCACCCTACAACAACTTCCCCTTCAACCTCTTCAATCCCCCGCCCGAACCCTTGCCATCCCCCGCCTTCCCCTTCACCTCCTTAAACACCGCGAAGTCCCTCACCTCCACCCCATGAATCGCACCCGCGTGACAGATTTCCTTACATCCCTCCTCCACCTGCTGCGCCTTGACAGCCACCTGCTCGGCCTTGTACTCCGCCGCGTCGGACGCCAGTGCGAGCTTCATCGCTTCGATGCCTTCTTGGATGTAGCCGGGTGGGTCGTCTTCCCAGAGCGTGGCCGCGGGGGCGGGGGTGGTGCTTGGGGGAGCTTCTTTTGCTACTGCGGGGATGTTAGTCTCGACTCGATGGGTGCGGTTGAGTGAGGGAGAAGGAGGACCGGTAGATGACATTGGTGTTGGGATGTGGTTGAACTCTTGTTTCTCGATGTTTTCGCAATGCGTGGAAATTTCCGCCGTGCGCAGGTCGTGTCTGATGTTTTTGAAACGTACTTTGTTGGGTTCGCACTGCTGCTCCGAGAAAGGGAATTCCTTAAGAAGTTGATGATCCTCGCCGTTTACCACCCTGGCACGAAGCGCAACGCAGCACGCTAGTCCCACTCCAGCCAAGTCTTGCATGTGATGAAGCAGGAGATGAAGTGAATTTCGAACCAGGGTGCACTCCACACTCTATACCAAAGCATTCACTCTGTCAATTGCAAGAGGGAATGTATCAGCGACGAACTCTAGGCGCAGCTGAGAAATCCCCTTCTGAAAAAAAAGAGCTTATGAAATCATTCCATGGTTAGCGACCCACTTGGCGCTCCGGAAAGCGCTCCGGAGACGTCACTCGAGGAATCGAGCCAGCCTTAGCCAGGGCAGCTCGTAGCGAGCGAGCGGACAGACCTCACGTCACGTTCCGCGTCCATTTGCATGTCAAACGACGAGCTTCTCCTTTTCGTGGCCGTTGTTCTATACTCGACACCTCGCTGTCCTCGCTATATGCCACAACAAAAGCGTTCAATGCTCTCACCTCCCCGTAACGCCGCGCTACTCAAATATCACCCGTGCTGCACATACGCCCCCGTATTCAAATGCTACTTGTTCCACGACGGCACATTACTCGTGATACTAGAAATGGTATCCGAAAATCCCGCCGACGACTTATCACTCTTCGAGGCTTTTTGGCCGCTCAACTGTGATCATTTGTTAGCCGATCGTCCTATCAGCGACGTGATGTCGGGTAACTTACCTCAGTCCCTACACCACGATGCAGCATCACCAGCCAATCGACATAACTGCTCGCCTCGCCATTGCGATCCTCATACAACAACCTCGCAAACTCAAATTCCGCGCCATCCAGGCCTTGCCTTGCAAGCTGGATCGCCAGACCCTTGGACCCACGACCTGTGCCGGCACCCTGTTCGAGCGCGAGCATAATGTTCCTGACTTGGGCATTGAGATGCGTGTCCAGCACTGGCAGAGCGTTGAGATTCGCATCCAGCTTGTCAAGCGCGTCCATTCCCTCGCCGAAGAGGTCTTCCAGCAAGTTCGGATTGACGGCTTGATGCAACCAGAGGATGAGCATTTGCCCGTTGTCGACGAGGTACGCGCCACCTTCTTCGATATTCGCAAAGCTGGCGCGCACGCCGTGGGGCATCTTCAGGTGGCCATTGTCGTCTGCGAATCCCTCTGACGGGTCGAGGTTGTGCAATGCAAGGATGCGAGGGTAGAGGTAGAGACTTAATTCTCCTGGACCCATGCCCTTTAGAGTGCGGAGCTCATATATGCGGCGATCGGAAGGCTCTTTGCCACCCTTGAGAGCGCGGGATTTCTGCAGGCCGAGGATGTACATGGCGAATTCTTTGAGGTTCTCGGGCATCACGAGTTGGCCTGGAGGATGGATACCAGCATGATTTCTCCTGTAGGCGGCAAGAATTTCAGTGGTCTTGTCTTGCAGCCATTGGCGTGTTTCGGCGAGTGAACGGTCGGGAACTCGAGAGGCTGCTTCTTTGGCAAGGACGGAGAGGACGGCGTCTTGATCGACGAAGCGCATACTGTCGCGGGCATTCTCGCAGACCGTGGCGACGATGTTTGTGCATCGTACTCGGCGTTGACCAGAAGTCGTGGTGTAGAGCAGGGCAGATTGAAAGTGAGCATCGTGGCGAGGTTCCAGCTTGCCATCGTATGTGAATGTTACAGACATGGCGCTGTCCTCGGTCACAGATCCCATCTCGAGATCTGCGCCGAATGTGTGCTGGGTGAAGTTGCCGCTGTAGTGCGCGATCTGTAGACCATTGCTGCAGCGCACCTTCATCAGGGCTGCATATCCTTGGTCTCGTTGCACGGTGTGACTGATCTCCTTCTCAAGTCGGAGGATGTCCCGGGGGTATGCCCAGTTCGGAAAATAAAAGGTCTCTCCACCAGTCTTCTCCGCTACCGTGCCAACAGTAGCGATGTCAAGATAGCCGCCTGCTGGTGATGTGAGGAAGAAGTCGACACCGACACCGGCTTTGACCATGTCTGCTTGGATCTTCTTGAAGGTTTGATTTTCTGTCCGCAGCAAAACTTTCTCTTGCTCAGGGTGGTCATTATTTGAGGTCTGCAGGCCTTTGTCGCGAACTGTAAGTCGTCCAGGGCCAAAAGTGGGCAGACTGCCCAGACTGCAGATTATCTTGCCGCCGGTCTCGCCAAGTGCCGTCAGAGCAGCAGTCAGTGATGGCAGGAGAGCCGGCTCTGCATGTCTGATATGCTCGAACATTGCAGGTAGTTGAGAAACGAGTTTGACAATGTTGGATTTACTTTGGCCGGGATCCACGAAAAGGTGCTCCGTAGATATCGGCGAGAATGGGTCCTCCAGATCTGGCATTACGAGTTGTTGTGGTGCGGACAATTCCTTGGCAACGTTGTAGAAGTGAATCTCGCGATCAAAGGTCATGAAGCCAATTTTCGCTCCCGCAGGAACCTTGGTGGGCCGCGGAGGCTTCTCTGCGCCTTCTGACACCTCCTCTGCACTGTCAACCTCAAGGTCTTCACCATACAGCGCTGCGAGGATGCCATCACACATTGCTTTCAAGAATCCGCGAGTACAGCTTTCGGCACTGACATCCAGCAGGAAGAGATATCGCATTCCAACGGGCGGTTTTGACCAGTACTCCTTGGGGACCAAGAACTCGCAGGATCCCAGCAACAGCTCCGGTCGATCTTGCCGATCAACGCGCATGCCAGACGGATCCGTAGGCGCAAAGTACTCTGGAGCCACCTCGTTAGGGTGACCACAAAGATTACAAGTCATGCGGTTTCCGCCGTTCGAGAAGACCATGAAAGGGTTAACATAGGCTCTGCATCGTCTGCAACGTGGTGGTCCAATCTCGCCGAAGTCCAGAACGGGGATTGCAGTCTCGCCTTCCGCTTGTCTTGCAAGTGGCTGCACTACTACACCGAGTGGGATGCCAGTCGTTGCCAATTGCTCCTGTGAGTTTGGTATGCAATTGAGGGTCAAACGGGCATGCTTGGGGGCGGAATTGCCCTGATCAAATGCAACGATCGGAGCCACAGCAGGCGGAGGTAGACGCTGCTCCATTGTAGGATAGACAGAAGTCTTGTAATATTCCGCTGCAGTGTCGCGACTGAGAGGTACGCTTGGGATCTGGTCCGGATTGACTCGTCCTTGGGTGGCTCCTCCTGGACCAGGCTGTTGGCCGGCACCCATGCTTATTGGCGTACCTGCTGGAGCGATATGCGCAGGCTGAGGCTGACCACCAGGCGGCGCGAGTTGTTGCGACTGCCATGGCTGTGGTGTCTGCTGCCAGGGCGCGCCAGAAGGATCCGCGCCTGGTGGTTGAGCCTGCCCATTGACAAATTGTCCTCCCGGTGCTGCTCCAAAGGCTTGTTGTGCCCCTCCCGTAGGAGTCTCGATCTGATGATGTGCGTGTCTATCCTTTCTCCTCCGACCTGGCTGTGGTGTAGCTGCTCCTCCGTCCATGCCCATCTGGCCCATTTGTTGAGTCATGCCAGCGATATCCGGCTGTCCATTGTATTGTCCCTGGAGTTGAGGGTGTTGCGGCTGCTGGCCGTAGCCTGGCTGCTGGTATGCCATATTGGCTTGGTTGGGAAAATAGCTCTCTCCTCCAGCGGAATTGTTCGGCGTTCCAACTCCTTGCTGGTATCCTCCTGGAGACGGAGCGACTTGGGGTCGGTAAGCAGAAGGGTTTTGGTTCGGTTTCGGTCGATTGTCGTTCGGGTTTCCAAAAGGCGAAGCAGCCGGACTGCTCATCTGAAAGGACATCTGGCTCGACAGGCTCGGGGGTTTGCTATCGCTGAGGCTCAAGGCTCACACACGGATCATGCTTGTATCAGGCTCCATACACCGCAGGTGGAAAGACGCTTTTTCGTCAAGCGAACACGTGCCGCTTCTTCAAGGGCGTGCCGGTGATTTAGGAGAAGATGTTGAACGCGAGGTCGAACTGGAGCGAGTTCCCAAAAGAATTGCCCACCCACGCGTTCACGATTCCACGAATCCGATTGCCCGCACTTCGACTTTTGGCCAAAGTGATGCCCCACTCTTGACTTCCCCTAACGATATTGACAACTTGAACCTTTCCCTCAACATCACCTCCATCGTCGACATGCAAGCTGTCATTATGAAGCTACACAAAGTCAGTGACTACGATACGGCAGATACGGCATAGGTGTCCTCGGCCGCATGCATTCCATTGGCTCACGGCAATATCAGCAGAGGGCACCTTGCGCGGTTCGCATATGCTTCGTCCAGGGCCATACAAAGGGAGCGGCGTCGGAGCGATATCCAAGCGTGAGATACTGAACATCTGGTGGGCTTCTGGCAGTGGTCTATAAGTTGCTTCGTTGTGACCAGGCACTTTGGATTACACCTGCCTCTGCGGCTTCGCTTATTCTGCAGCACACAACTTGGACTCCAGCGGCATAGATCGTACAATCTGAGCCGGAGAAAAGAAATAGTGTGGCTGCTGTCATTCCCCACATGCCTTCTTGCGCAGATTGCACCTGAGCTTTTGCTGTCGTCTTATCTGAACGTCCGCCATGGCGAGGGACTATTGGTCGCTATCGTTACTTCGATTTCGCCTCCGAAGCTCAGGAGTCTAAGATTAAGGGTATACAATCAGAAGATGGAAGAAGACCTATCGGATATATGCAATGCCGCGTCGTGCCATCAGCTGGAAGGGCGCAGGCGGCTCAGTTCCTACCGTGTATGGATCGTCGCTTCTTCGTGCTTATGCAAGGCGATATCGCTCCTCAACATGCCCGGCAGCCTGGTCTCTATATCGACGATGCGGTCCTCGCAGATGCTACGATGAAACGCACCATGGAAGGGGACTTTGCGAACGACGAGGTTAGTTCGGAGACAGTGACTGTTCCTCTTCGCTCCGATCACAGCTTTGGAGTACATTCTTGACGAACTTGACCTCACTTCCAAAAATGATCGTCCTTTCTCGAACCGCCACAGCCCAAACTTTGACGAAGCCAGTCTGTCAAGGGTAGGCGACGATTGTATCGACATTCGGAGTCAAGAACGAAACAATCGTGAACGTACGAGACGAGCATCAATTCAAAGTTGTACATCGCAAGCCTAGCAAATGGAGTGCAAAGAGTGCTTCAGCCAAACATCAAAGTCGCATCGAACGCACTCTCGGTCAACTGGTGAACAGCGATTTCCTGTCGGTATCGTCCAATGGCATCCGGTTCTAAGAATAAGCAACGCGAAGTCGATGTGATCGATGGGGTCGATTGAAGCGCCCGAGGCACCGCTAGGTGAGGCACAGCACCATGCATACTGTGACCCATGTGCAAGAAACGCAAGATCCAGGTCCTGTGTTTGAGCAGATATGAGGCACAGCTGTGAAGTGGTCGGCGGTTGATCTGAGCATCACGTGACCATGCTGGCCTGAATAGAGGTAGGTACTCTCCTTCTTCAACATCACCCATACACAGTTTTTCAGAATCCCCGCAAAACCGACCACGTCAACTAGCGGGCAGGAATCGATTATGACGATTTGCGCCATTCGCGCACTATCATGCTTGCTCGTTGCCACACTCGCCGCAGCCATCGAATCGCAGCAACCGTTCGCACTGACGGAAAGCATCCCAATGTCCAATGAACGACTTCGAGTTCCGGGCAACAACGATGCCATCTTCGGACCAATACCGCCAGCACACCAAATATTCGATATCCATTTTTTGGATATCGCTCCGGCACCGATTCCCCTGTGCGTAGTAGAGATGCGAATCCGAATCGCAACCCTTTGTTGATTTGATTTGATTTTTACAGGGACCGCTTCTTCTTCATGCTTATGCGAGGCGAAATAGTCCCCTCGAGAGCTCGGAAGCCTGGCGTCCTTATCGACGATGCAGCTCTTGGCAATGCCACCATGACCTGCATTCAGGAAGTGACTTATGCGAACGGCGAGGTTGGACCTGACACGACCATATCGATTCCCCTTCGTACTTCACACAGTGCCGGATTCCATCTCAGCTTTCGTGATTGGGCCCGTGGCGGCGCCCACGATCAGCTCGTTGTCGCCTCGAGACAAGACATTGTCGCGGACATGATAATGTTCGGCGAGACTTTGCGCTCGGGAACGTACACGTGGAAAGTTCAGGCAAGTCTGCCAGATGGCGACTGTCTGTTCGCGGTGGAATTGTCGCAGTGGTTGACGGGCCAAGGCGACAAACCGGAGCCGGTAAAGGTGAAGGATGGCTGAACGGAGGGGCTTTTAACGGACCTCGATGACTTTACTTCAGCATCCATCCATGGTCGAACCGAGATTTTTCCCCTGTCGCAAAATTGCAAGTCAAGAGCAGCGGCGAGGGTCACACGGATCGTCGACTCAAGCCTACACTCCAGCAATGCATTGCACCATCTTTGATGAACCCCGGAGCGACTATGAAGGACACAGGAAGCGAAACTGTGGCTACACAGTACATTCCCCACTGCCGTCTGCGAGCCTGCATGAATTCACACCACTCCGAGGAACAGCGAGTGTGATGTCTCGGCACGAGTCGGCGGCTTCCGAGATTCTATTCTGAACTAGAATAGCGTCTGAAAAGGAGACAGACCGATTCACGCGCCCCGTGCTACTTTCGCGTTATACAGCCCACGTCGATCAGCATCATTACCAGCGTCTCGCGACTTTGTCATATTTACGTCGACGCTGACAACCATAACGAGCATACAGCGTGAGATCTGCCACATTCTGTCTTCTTCGAATGTACAAAAAGGTACACTGGTCAGCTTTCACTCCTCTTCTCTTTGAGCACATCTTCCGCCTTTCAGCCCGTCAAGCACCCGTTGTCTGCGCTTCGATCCATCAGGAGACCGTTGATCGCTCCAGCGTTCCATCATTATGGACCCATACACATCCACCAAGGGAGCAGTTCACCGCCGGCATTACCTCCCAGGCCATCCCTTCCAAAGCCTCATCCGAATGGAAACAGCTCGCAGAGATATACCAACCCCTCGTGCTCAAGCTCTCGCGCCACGAAGCCATGGCTGCCAACCTGCAGTAGACCTACATGACCCCAGCCAATAACAAGAACAAGGTCTACTTCATGTGGGACTTCGTTGGTCGCTCCCTGGTATGCGCGTCGCCTTGAACCTCACCTCGCCTGACTGACGCTGTCTCGAAAAGGGCATGCTCTACAACTGTCCGCCTACAGCTACTTGTGCTACTTCAGCTCAGATGGGCGACATCTTTGGACGTTCCATCATGGCGGCTTCACTCATCCCTGACGACACGCCGGGTATGCTGGATATGATGGTCGGCTCGACTGGATCGGATATCAGTTTTGGGGAGGACATCTTGGCTGAAGTCAGGAAGCTGAATGATCTTTGAAGTGACAACCCCATGGACCCATCATCCTTCGGCATCGCCATCTCGCTTGATTGCTGACCAACGTCTTCGATTACTTGCCAAGTTCGTACACTATTACTCTTTCACTTCCAGCTTCAAATCCTTGTTCTCAAGAATCGCACCCGCTTTCGCCGGCATCGTTGCTCCTTTGGGTGGGCTGCTTTTCGACTTGAAGTCGTCACAGATCTGCTCCATTGTCACCCACTCGACCCCTTCGAATGTGTTGATCTTCTCGATGATTCTGCCGTACGCGTCAGTCAGTCAATTGCCCTTAAGATGGTCATGCTTCGGGCTCACCTCTCCAACATCATCAGTCCATGCGGATGCCCACACACATCCGGATGCACCGTGACGGGGAACACAAAGTCGTCGTATTCGCGATAGAAGAAGTTGAATTGGTCCATCCAAAGGTCCTCGACGTCGCGAGGGTTGACCCAGCCGTGGCTGCATCGAACTGGTTAGATCGTGCAATCGGCATCGTGTCGTGGGATATGAGTGCTCACGAGTTCGGGGCCTTTTTGATGAACATCATCGGTGGTAAATCATCTAGATACCAAGAAGACGGGATCTCAACTAGTCCTGTCATCGATCCGCCTTCGAGTGGCTGTCGCGACGTCAGCTTTTTCCGTTATCATTCGTATGCTTGAATTACCTTCATCCAGTGATCCGGGTGCTTCTCGTAGTCTTCTCACCATCAGGAACTGTTCGCTTGTCTTCGTTCAGGAGCCACTCACCGATTGGTATCCACTTGTCGCCAATTCTTAGCCAGTAGCACTGGCAGTCGTGGTGCGAGAAGGAATGGTCGTATTCGAGTCCATATTTCAACATTAATTCAGCACCCTGGAAGAACACTGTTAGATCAACGAGTACACAACACGGGTAGGGCGACTCCTGCCTCCTGGCTTGATTCCCACCAAGGAGCCACCTAAATAGCTCACGGTCAGAGTCGTTCGATGTTTCAACGATGATCGCAGAATGTACCATGCCTCTCGGCGGCTTCCCTCCTTGGAAGTCTTTGATCAACTTGTAGCACTATGCGCCCACACATCAGCACTCGTCACTCAGCCTCCATCGATCCAAGACCCCTACCTTATCCATAATAGCAGTCTGCTGCTCCAAGTTCATGGCCGTCGGATTCTCGTGCGAGTACCCATGCAACCCAATCTCATGGCCCGCGTCCGCCACCATTCGACATTCCTCGGGAAACGTCTCCAAACTATGCCCCGGGATGAAGAACGTCGTCTTGATCTTGTACTTGTCGAACATGGTCAGCAAGCGACGGACACCGATTGTGCCGGCGAAGAGACCGCGGGAGATGTCTGAGGTGGAATCTTGGCCGCCATAGGATCCGAGCCAGCCAGCTACGGCGTCAATGTCGACGGAGATGCAAGCCTGGACGCCTGGACGAGGAGTTTAGTAGGTCGTATGAGATCGGAGGGATTGGAGCAATGCGATTGTGATCGTCGTACGTTTCTTTGGCATGATTGCTGCTTGCTTCTATGGCCGCCTCGGTCGTTCTTTCTAAACTTTCCTCTTGTCAACGACGATTTTGTTTCGAAAGATGTTGATGCATCACGAAGCGTTCCAATGGGTCCTTAAAGATGCCGGCGACCCCTCCTATCTTCCCCAAATGGTGGGGTCAGGCGGATAAAAGGTCCAGCAACTTACTCCGCATGACGTCTGGCCCTTGTCCTTGTCATCGACTTTACATTGGTCGAGCAACTCATTTCGATACCGTAGCGTCTTGCATCGTTCGAGCTGGCCGAAGATAAGATAGAGTCTGATTTGATGAAGTCGGGTCTGCGGAGAAGAGCGACTTTTGAAAGCGTCGATCGTCTTTGTCACCCTCGAAACAACACGAACGATCCGCAGTACTCTGTGTCTGGGTGACAAGAACGACTTTTCTCGATCACAGGTTCCTGAAAATCGGATCTGGTGCTGTCTCCCAATGCATGCCTGACGCAGACTCCGACAACACCATGGCAGTCTGAGCCTCCATACCCGCAAGCATGCCAGCAGAATCTATGGCTCGTCCATTCTCGACACTATGGCCGAGCCAATCTCACCCAGCGCGTCGCCTACCTTCAACCCGAGTCCTCAACACCTACGAACTCCTCGAAGAGATCTTCTCCCACCTCCCCATGATAGATCTCTTCGTCCTCCTCCGACTCTGCAAATCCTGGCGCACCATCATCCTCCGCTCAACTCTTCTCCAAGAAAACATGTTCCTCTCCTACCCTTCCCGACCCTGCCGCCCGGAACCATTCGACTACAACGTCCACGTCTACTGCTGCCGAAACAAGGGCCAGACCACCTACCGCCTCCCCAAGCTGATCTTCAACCCAGCCACATCCATGGTCACGCCCTACGCCAGCAGCAACCCAGAATCACCCATGGCTCTCCGTCGCCCGCTGGCCAAGTTCCGCGTGCATCAACACCCCTTTGCCCGCTTCGCAATCGAAGACATACCCGACCTCGCACCTGAGGATCGACCTTCATGGCGGAAGATGTTCATCACGGACCCGCCGCTTCGAGCCGTGGACTTTGAGTTCTTCGCCAAAGACGACGATTTTCGGAGATTGATCGTGTTGTGGAATCCTGGTGGAATCACGTTTGGAGATCTGATCGATGGCAGGTGGAAGATGGCGAGCATCTATGAAGAAACGATGGGGAAGACGGCGGTGGGTGAGATCGAGTGCTCTTTTCATTTGGTGCATCCGCAGCAGGATCCGATGGAGGAGACTTGGTAAACCAGTTTGAGCTGGGGAGCTGCTCGGCTTGGATCACACTCAGACAACAGCAGTCTGCTTGCAGAAGGGCATGCAATGCGGACGGTACTTCAGGCATCATTTCGAGAGTAGATAACGAGCCTTTCGACTTCAACACAACCAGCAGTGACGGCTCTATCACCACTGCGGCGCCTCCTCCGTATCCGAATAGCAGGAAATTGGCCATTGGTCTCGGAGTCGGCCTTGCGGAGTTGCGTTCCTGCTTCTGGTGACAATCGTCTTGCGATGCTTCGCGAGCGGGCATCATCCAAGGAGAGAGGAACATCGCGGTTTCCAGGCTGCGCTAGTGGATGAGGGAAAGCTGCGTTGTTCCTCCGAGTCGGACTCGGACGTGACAGATGCGAGCGCAAAGTCGACATCGTCATGGTTCAAGCCCTTCGACTTCAAGGAGGAATATCGCAATGTCAGCAGAGAGTGGGAGCATCCCCTTGGTCGAAATTGGACATCTCAGACGCTACCCGAACGGCCGCCCGCTGTGGACCGTGGCGAATTGCGTTGATCATCCCGTAGTCACGTAATCGTCTCACACTCATGGCCGCCGCATCTGATCTCGCACGTCCCAGACCAGTACCCTCTCGTCCCAAGCGCATGTTGAGCACCATCCTTCCGCTCCGAATAGACACCAGTCCACGCCCATGGCGAACTCGGTATGATTGTCCATGCGTCCAATCTCTCTTCCCATGCCAGCTCCGCCGCCACCCTGATCTACATTGCTGCCATCTGTCCAGACGCGACAACTCATATCGTAGCTAGCACTGAGAAGGACGTCGCTAAGATGAGGACTCCAGCTGATCTTGCGGACTGCGTACTCATGTCCGGTCAGGAAGTTAACCGGGCCAGAAGGCTGACGCAGATCGAATGTCCGGATCACTCCGTCTACGCCAGCTGTTGCAAGTATGGAGTCTCGGTACTTGTTCCAATCGTGGGTGAGGCACTCTGTCGGACCAGGACTGCGATTTACATAGCCTGGCGTCGGGACCTTTGGAGGAGCGTGAATCGGAATGGCCAATGTCAGGTGGTTTTGCGCGCTAGGCTTGCTCCTCAGATCGTACACTCGCAGATGTGAGTCCCGCGAGACACATGTGACAATTTGCGGGTGATGTGGGCTGTACTGAGCTGAATACACGCACGAGTGTACCGGCAGAGTCATCAAGCTATCCTTCCTTTCTGGTGTCCAGATCTTGACCGTGCCGTCCCAACTTGACGACAGAAACGTCGACTTCTCGATCAGATTCCAGTGTACGGAGAAGACTTCTCTTCCATGCTCTTGCCACCCTGCGACCGGGAATTCGCCCACTCCAATATCGAACAGCTTGATGCTTCCATCTCCACCTGCTGTGAGAAGCTGGTTCTCGTGCTGCTCGGACCACGCTACATCGAATAGGCAATCCTGAGTCTCGAAGAACTTCTCGCACACGATCCCATTCTGCGTGAGGTTCAGAATGAAGAGTCGTCCATTCCCGACCAGTCCGAAGTTGGCTCCGGCGCTCACGGCTAGACGGCTGTCGAAGAAGGGCGAGTATTTGACGCTGTATGGGTTGAAGCCCGCGGTTCTGAACTCCAGCATGGTTTCGAAGTGACTGCCCACACGGCAAAGGAGAAGGGTCTCAGATTAACATTATACAAGAGTGTTGGACGAGATGTAGCAAGGCCGAGCAGTTCTCATCGCCTCGGTCGATCCTTTGCCCGTAGCGTAGACGAATCGCTGAGTAATCTAGGAGATCCCTGCCGCTCTGCAAAGGCCAATGTCGACGTCTCCTTTCAATTTACGATCATGAAAACTTCGACATCTCCTAGAAATGGATCAAAGTCACAGATCGTAACAATCAGCAGCATGTCGAACGACGCCGTGTCCTCCTCAGCGCGAGGAGCCGGTTTCCTCATCCTCCTCCAGATCTCATCCCGAGCTCTCACCTTCGCCCTCAACCAGGTCCTGCTTCGCTTCCTTTCTCCGGCACTCCTCGGCACATCAGTTCAACTGGAACTATACATCATCTCGGCGCATCACTTCGCCCGAGAAAGTCTTCGCGTGGCATGTCAGCGCCAACCTGAAGGAGGTATCCAAGCAGCCATCAACCTCTCCTATCTCGCGGTCGCTGGAGGATGTCCGATCGTGCTGTTTCTCGCACAATGGTATTTGAGCACCAGCTATCCGGACGTACCATATTTCGTCGAAGCTCTGCGGGTCTGTGAGCTTGCCGCCATTGTCGAACTCTTCTCAGAGCCAGCTTTTGTTGCTGTGCAGCAAAATATGCTCTACAAGACCCGAGCAGCGGCAGAAGCATCGGCTGTTGTTGTAAAGACATTCACCACCGCGGCTATCGTATACTGGGGTCAGCACAAAGGCATTGGACTTGGAGTCCTTCCATTCGCTGCTGGCGAGCTGGCATACTGTTCCATGCTCACCCTCGTCTATTTGTGGCAGACAATACCCGTAGCACGCCGGCAGAAATTCTCGCTCCTGCCGCGTATCATCAGCTCGAGGTGTGTCAATTTGCCGCCTCGCAGAGTAAGCTTATTTCTGATTTCATTTGCAGCTCTGAGCATCATTTCGTTCTTGGTCTCTTCTCCAAGCCTCTTCTGAATCTCTCAGTGTCGCTTTACATCCAGTCCGGCATCAAGTATGTTCTCACGCAGGGAGATGTCATTGTCAGCACTGCACTTGCCACTTTAGAAGACCAAGGGATGTATGCGTTGTCAGCAAACTATGGCGGCCTGATTGCAAGAATGGTCTTTCGCCCAATTGAGGACAGCACAAGAAACATGTTCGCGAAGCTCTGCGCGCCGACCGCTACCGATGGCAGTGGAGATAAGAAAGGGAGCAACGGATTGGACAAGAAAACGGACAATACATCGAACCAGCGATCGGACGAGAAATCGGCCAAGACGACATCGAAAACACCACAGTCAACTTCCTCCCTCGCGCAAGCTGCCACAATTCTCAGAGACATACTGCGTGTTTACACGATATTCTCGTTGATCGCTTTTGCCGTGGGACCGTCCGCAGCACCGCTTCTTCTGCAATTAGTGGCGGGTTATCGCTGGTCAGCGTCTGGTGCGGGAGAAGTGCTTGGAACATACTGCTATTGCATTCCGCTCCTCGCGATCAACGGCGTTAGCGAAGCTTTCGTCGCGGCAACTGCATCAACCAAAGATCTTCACTGGCAGAGCCTTTGGATGGGAGCATTCTCTGCAGGCTTCGCCGCTAGCGCATACGTCTTCTTGCGAGTGCTTGAACTCGGTGCGAAAGGTCTGGTATGGGCGAATTGCGTCAATATGGGACTGCGCATCGTGTTCAATCTTTACTTTGTCTCCTCGTACTTTCGCAGAAACGGGCAGGTTGGTATTTTCCACTGAGATGCTCTGCGCTGCATACCCACTGACAACTTCGTTGTAGTCCTTCAAGCTTGCCGACATACTTCCCAACAATTACGCGATAGCAGCGACAACAGTCATTCCGAGCTTGCTTGCCCGATCTAGCGGCCTCCTTGCCCAATACGGCTTGCTCGGAGATCTTGCTAGGGTGGGAGGAGTTGGGGCGGCTTTTGCTTTGTTCGTGTGAGCATTTCGGTCTCTGTCTACGATCTTGAAAAACGAAACTGACTGTTCTCAAGTGTTGCAACAGAGCGTGATTTTCTATTGGGCTGCGTGCGAAGAGTCCGATCGTAGTGCTCACATTCGCCGAACCATAAAGAAGCGACAAGTGCGGTTCACTAGCCCTCTGAGCATCGGGGATCCTCAAATAACACCAAGCTGTCGACCTTGGGTCAAAGGACGATGTCTCTCACCACCCAAGTCACACCACCAAGTGTTCGTATACGTCTCCAATATATCCTGCATATGACCTGGACTCTGGCTCGCTGCCGAGGGCTTAGCGCGGTCGCCTTGACCTTGTTTGGGTCGTATTCGATGGACTGAACCTTCGCAATCGCGGAGAGCTGAATTTGGTCGACCAGCCAAGCTTGCACCGTCATAAGCTTATGAACAACCCGCGGATCATCGACCGAGGGAACCTCTTTTCACCGCCATAAGAAGTCCTTTCGAACACCTGTATTCGACGAACCGTCCGAGGACTACCGTTGGCGCTGCCAGAATTTGGAGACGACAAATGGCGCCTACAATAAATCGACCAGCAGTGCTGTGATTGACCGCACACATACATTCCTACCACACAGCGGAACCCCGCCATTCCAACAGTTACTAGACTGACATCATGTTGAGACTACTACTGCCACTGGTCCTGGCGTTGTTGATGAACGTGCTACCAGCTGTATCAGCACACACGGGTTGCTTCACAGGCGATCTGGCAGACTACGCTCCGATCGCCAACTACAGCCCAGCAAAAGCATTTTGCGCAGAAGTTCATCCCGGAGCATTCCAGACCCGCACCATCTGCTCGTCAACCTCGCCCGCAAGCAAGCGCTATGTCAACTCCATCGAAGCCCGGCACGACTTCGACTCCGCCTCCGACGACTGGGACGAGATTCAACGATACACCTACGAAAATTTGACCCACCAAGACCCAGCTACATTCGAGGAAGTATGCAACTGTATTGGCGCTTACAGCAATCCTCTCACCGAGACCATCACCTGCTCTTCCTCAGAGTACTGCGACACCGAGACCGAAATTTGTAAGTCTAAGCGTAATTGCCACAATCCCGCCCGCTGCGACGCCTCCAGCGTGTGCCTCAACGAAAACTCCCAGACTTGCTTCTGCCATCCGGATACCGATGACGCCGAGTCTGGGTACTGCATGGGAGGTGGACCCGTGGACGAGGAGTGTCCCGATGAGTACGAAGACTGTAACTCGAACTCGGACTGTGGAGGTGAGAGAGTGTGCATCTATGCATGTTGTCGCGAGGAGCCGTTCTGCGTTGATTTGGGTTTGTATGGATGTGACAACTACAGAGCTCCGTTGAGTTTGTTCAGGAAGCATACGGAACGCGAGGAGCGGTTTGGGATGAATCCCTCATGAAGAGAGATCGCAGCGCAATTTTTGAACCCCCGAAAGACGAAAGATGAGCTGAATCTGCCGCATCGTACCAGCCAGGCTGTGGACTTAGCACCAGGGATTCCATCTGGCTATGGACGGACTTCAGCATCCGGCCGGCTCGACCTTGGAATCCGGCGAACCTGCCATGTTCTCCACCAGCAGTATCGCAACCGGGAGAAATTGTTTAATCTGGCCAGGCGGCCTGCATCCCACGAGCAAAAGGCCCATTTTTGCTACAACCAATAGTGGTATCCTTGGCTCCGGCACACATAGCTTGAATCTCTTCCAACGGTACCACAGCTTCAGAGCTTTCAGAAATATACCCAGGACGTGCTGAAATTTGACAAATCAAAAGGACCGACCTCCGCGCAGAGCAATGGCAAGAATTTCTCCTTCTTCCTCCTTTCACGATGGGCGTCGATCACTGGCGCTGGATCTCCGGACTCGTTGAAAGACAACGTGGTGCGTTTCCACCACCTCCAACCCCAGAAGAGAACCGCAGTCATCGCCAGAGTCGCCGCAGACCCATCGTATTCTTCGACACCGACGTTCCCGACGTCGCCTCCAACGCCTACTACACCGCCGGCCCACTACGTAGAATGCAGCACACTGCCGCTCACAACGCCATCGCCCGCCACATCGCCCGTTGCGGAGGCTACAGTGGAGAGACCCTCGACGGCGTCGGTCCCCTGCCAGCAGCTCTGCAGGTGTACATCAACCGCGAGTCCACCAGACTCATTTGGCAGCCCGAACAGAAGACCACCTTTGAGACCCTCCCGCCCGAGATCCGAAACCTCATTTATGACTACGCGTACGGCCAGTCTACGCCCGTCGCGCTGGAGAAGTTGCGTATGCCAAGATCCCTCTGCGTACCGGGCATCTTCACCGAAGGTCTACCCTACTTCTTCGCCAACACGCCCATCGTCGTCACCTTCCGCTCAAACTGGTGTATTCGATACCAGCACTTGCACACGCCAATACACATCCGATACCCAGACACCGGCACCGTGAAACTCCCCGGCATGCTGTGCGACGACATGTCCGTCGCGGAAGAAGCGGTGCGGTTCCGCAACGTCGAACTCGACGTCCAGTGCGCTTGCTGCTCGTACGCGAAAACCGTCTGTACGCTGGAGTTGAACGTCGTGGCGTTTGGGATGGGAGACGAGTCGCGGTCGAAGAAGGGGTTTTTGATCGAGGCGAGGCCGATTTCGAGTAGATTGAATGAGAGGGAGTTTTTGATACATGGGTATGAGAGGGTGGTAGAGGGGGTGAGGAAGATGCTGGCTGTGGCGATGCAGCAGGTTCAGGTGATTCAATGCAGAGCCGGGTTCAATGGTTTGTCGGTGCAGGATATCCGGGACTTGGCAATGTGTTTTCGGGATACGTCGCAGAATCCAAGGCCGGTGGTTGTCAAGGAGGAGGAGGTCGAGGAGGGCGATTGGACTGAGGAGGAAGAGGAGTACGAGACGTACGTTGGTGGCTTTTCCGGCGTTTAGACCTGTTGAGGGTCTGGTGGACAAGCCAGAGGTTTGTTTTCATGTCTTGGTCTGGTAGAAGACGTCGCCTTTCATTATGATTCTTGCGGTTCGGTGGAGTAATGCAGATGTAATTTGTCCGTTTTCGAACACGCTGCCGACTTCCACTTTCCCGCTGGCGTGGGCTACGACGATGGAGTCTTTGCCTGCGGTGTTGATGGCGGTCATAGCTGGGATTGTCCCTGGTATCCTGCATGCAGCGCCTGCCTGTCGTCAGCACGTAGACAACAGTCCTTCGAGAGGGCAACGTCCTCACCTAGGTCCAACGCCAACGTCAACGGCACAGCCTTGTGAGGTTGCTGCATACTCAACGCTCGACACACGATATGCGTCCCATCGGCAGCGGCCTCAACATTCGGCTTCGACACAAGCACAATCTTCGGCACACTCTGTACATCCGGATCCAGGCCCATCATTCGCGTGCCTTCACGCCTGATGAGCTCCAACCTCGCCATGATATCCACCCTCTCCTCGAGCATAGCAGGCTTAATGTCTCCGGGTACACCAACGTCCTCCGCCCTGATAAACACTCCCGGGTTGGCCACATCCACCAGACTCGCCTCGATTGTCTCTCCACCGCGAACGACAAGCGTGTCGACCACATTGCCCGTCGGCAAGACCTTGCCAGTCTTCGCACCACCCGGATCTCGGAATTGCAATGTGATCCTCGATCCCGTACCGGGTACACCATCGATGCTGTAATCTCCAATCGGATCGTAGGCTCCATCCGATGTGATGTCGAAGGTGACATGCACCACCTTGTTCGTATTCGTGTTGAAGATCCTCACCGTGACACTCCGCCCTGCACCCTCCGCTACCTCCGCTACCTCCTGAGATCGCACCAGCTCCTGCAGCAGTCCCTCTCCCACCGCCCACGGCGCAACGAAAGCCGACATGTTGCCACAGTTCCCCGCCATGTCTAGATCACCGTCTCGAATACCTACTTGCACGAAAGTATAGTCGAGATCTACGCCTTCCCGCTCCGACTTGGCTACCACGCAAATCTTTGACGTGGATGAGATCCCAGAGCCCAGACCATTTAGCTGGCGACCATAGGGGTCCGGAGAACCCATTGCTGCAGAGAGTATGGGCTGCCAGGCTTTGATGTCCGGAGGGAGGTGGTGCCGGTGAATCAGGAGGCCATTGGAGGTGCCGCTGCGGACGAAGGAGGCCGGAAAGGAGGATGTCATCATCTTGGTCTTGCTATGTGCCGGAGGAGTCCAGGAGAGAGAACGATATCGGACAGGAGAGATGTGAAGCACTTGAGGGGAAAGTGGGCGGATGATCTTGACGGCGGACAGGAAGACTCGGCAGCCCGAGCAGTTGGACATGGCTTACCCTTTAGATCAGGACCATTCTGTGTCGTAGGTGGAGGGTCGTGAAGGTTCGTCTTGTGCTGTTCATTACAGTTGGCGATTTCGAAGGCGATGTTGGACCGCAGTGGAGGTATGGACTACGGTCGAGGCGGAAGGATTTACCGAGACAATATACGGTTTTACCTGCCACCTCTGCGACTGCCTGCCTCAATAGGAAATGTGTTCTACCTACGTCCTCCCGATCAAACCGCACCGCACGAATTGTACATCGTTGGGAGTGTGCGGGTCGAGCAGGAGAGCGAGCGTCATATCTGACCTCACTTGAGCTTGGTGCTTCTCAAATAAATCCTCGCAAGATGAACACCGACGACTCAGATGGAGAGTGTGCCAGAAATGTCCCAACAGAGATGAACCACCCTTCTGAGACTCATGCTCACAGGTCGAGAAATCAAAGTCAGTTCCAGAAAGATGACAGGTCGATGTAAAGGGCAAACAGTCTCACGATCCCAAGTCGTCTTAGACCTCAAGATGCTTATATACCCTCTTCTTGACCTCTCCTTTCAACTCCCAATCAACCAAACTCTTCAACCACACCAGCCGCACCTCTACACCCCCAGAAAAGATGAACGCCCCACCCACCAATATCCCTCCTCTGATCGACGCCTCCAACTTCCCCCTCTGGCTCATGCAAATGAAAGAAGTCCTCCGACCCCGCGGCCTTTTACCGTATGTAGACGGCCGCAACCCCGCCCCATATCGCCCAGAAGGTCACACCGCCACATTCGAAAAGACGCCCGACTACGCCCTCTGGGCCAAAGCCGACGGTCGAGCGAAAGAAGTGCTCATCGCACATGTGCATCCGTGCATCACCAAAGCGGTCAGCAAGATGGCGACGGCGAGACTGGTGATGGTCTTGTTGGAGATGAACTGCACCGACACACTGCAGAAGGATGGGAGTTTGCTCTTTGAGTACTACAGCCCCAATCCGCTTCAGGTTCTTCGGCAGCGGGGCGAGGCCATGAGGTACGGAAAGCCGGAGCCGTGGCCTCGTGTGGAGCTTGTCGCAAGGAGAGAAGGGAGGAAGTGGGTGAGTAAGCCGGCGGGAGTGGCGTGTGGAGAGAGGGAGTTGAGTCTGCAGATCTATGAGGCGCGATTGTCGCCGGAGAAGCAGTCAAGGGCGGAGGAGGCCAAGGACGTGGAGATGCAGGAATAATCCGGTTGGTGCATGTTTGGAGTGTTTGAACCGGCGTGTGTGCTTAAATCTCGCCACCAAAGGATAGAGAATATTAATGGCAGCTCTTCTCACAGGCTCTTTGATCAGGAATCAGACAATATCTGTGAGGTACATCACGCCGACGTGTTGCAAGACCGTCCCCCTCGCGACCGAATCCAGAGTCTGACGGCTTTGACCGCCCATGATTCATCCTTTTCCGACGGCGATATACACTTGACCGTCATCGAGGCGCGCATGCAATCGTACTTCGCACCACATCCGCCTTCTAAGAACATCTTGTACTGAGCAGACTGCGAGTAATCTGATCGATTCGCTTCTCGATCCAGTGTGCGTCTCCCGAGAGGGGCCACATCGTAGTCGACTGAGTTCGTAGCGCTTTGAAGTACGCGCTGTGACGTCGGAGCACATGGAATCGGAGGACCTCCTTGAAACCTGAAGCGTGCGCCGACGGCAGCAAAAGGTCCAGGAACATGTTCCTCTCCATGAGGAAGCGAGCGGCGAGGTTGTCCAGGCTTGTGTGCATCACTATATAGCCGGCTGGTCTGCGAATGATATCCAACTCTTCGAAGGCGAATGGACGAGATGAAAGATCGTAGGATTGCGACAACTACCGAACAGGGTACGCGCAGCGCTTTGGCCGGCTCCATGAGCTCGACTTGTACGACGGGATCCGTAATCGTAATGTCTTTAGGGCGAAGATAGAGGCAGCCTAAGGCGTCTTCCTTGATCAATGGTCATCGACGAAGGTCGCGGCGTAGGAAGCATCGGCGGGCCAGATCTACAAAGATGCACAAGTCTTGTTTTGTGAGCTTTTCCGGGGTCTCGGCGGTGAGGTCGTAATCTATGGCTAGACAGAATGAGAGAACGCGTCGAATGCGCTCGATTCTGTCGCTTGGTTGGAGAAGTAGCTGGTGTGATGCCGGATCGTTGTGATTATCGATATCGACCGAGCAGGTTGTGCACTGCACAGAGAGGAAAAGAAGCAGCTCGTTTGGTTAGATCTGGTCTGTCGTGGGTATGAGGAAGTCGACGCCACGCCATTGATTTTGAACCAGTACCAAATTTCATGTACCACGGCTAGGAATGCTCCTTTGGTGCCTGGCACCCTAGTTCCCTCGAGACCGAGTGTATACCATCACAGATGGCATGCCGACGAGGTAGAAGTTGCACCACAAGGCTGACCGAGAAAGGGAGACGATCCTCACTTCTCCTCCTCCTCCACCACAATCCCCCTCACAACTTCGCCTCCCCGTTGATAACCTCCTTCAAAAACCTCAACCCCTCCTCCGCAAACCTCACCATATTCCCCACCCGATCCCCACCCAACCCCGTTTCCACCTCCCTCACAAACGTCCCCCTCTCACAGTCCACCGCAAGCGCTACATACCCGGGCGTCCGATTCCTCGTATTGCCCCCCGTCGGACCCGCCGTGCCGCTCTCCGCGAGGGTATACGTGCTCTCCAGATCCTTCCTCACTTGTTTCGCGAGTCCCGCCACGATGTCCGTCGTGGGACCTTTGTAGGCGGAGATTGTTTCCGCGGTCCAGCCGGCGTAGGCGACTCGTGAGGGTAGGGTGTAGAGGGTTAGGCCGCCGCGGTAGATTTTGGAGGCGCCGGGTTGGGAGAGGATGGAGGAGGAGATGAGGCCGCCGGCGGCGGTTTCGGCGATGGAGATTGTTTCGGAGCGGGATTTGAGGAGGGTGGTGACTTCGGTGAGGATGGAGGTGAGTTCGGGGGGTGGAAAGGATGGTGTTGAGGTCGACATCTTGCGGGTGATGAATGGTCCGTTACCGTGAGTCTTTGATGGCAATGCTGCGAGATGTCCGCGGTCGTGGTCAGTACAGTTGATGAATGGGATGAAGCTGGAGCTGGTTCTCAGTGACCAGGAGCTGATGGGGTGAAGTAGTTGAGAACGAGGAAGTCTTGACAAGCAATTCATATAGAAGATTGTCAGCTTTCTACTAGAGGATAATCAATCACCGTGGTAAGGGAATGGTCAGCAGTCTAGGAGAACCTTTAGAAGACATGCATCATCGCGGGGTCAGAGAGAGGGGCTGTAACAGACTGATATTCGATACCACGTATTTTACATTACCGTAACATACAGGAATCTTCAACTCCAAGTGACTTCCTTCGACCCTCCCCCTCCTCCTCCCTCTCGCATGAATTCTCCTCGCAGTCCTTAGGGGTACCAGCCCGATCCCCTCCAAGCTCAATACCGATAGCCCAACCGTGATCCGCAAAACGGAAGCGCCAGCCACCAACATGGCCTACTCCGCCGCCCTCTCCATCAACTCACAAACAGCATGAAACACCGCCCTCGCCCTCTCATCCTTCTGCAACCCTTCATTCACCGGCGCACCCCCAGTCAACCCCAGATTCCTCCTCCCCAAACGATCCGAATGCCACCGGATCTTCTCCTTCTTCAACAACTCCATCAACTCCTTGATCTGCGGCGCCGTCGCCCTCCCCTTTCCAAATCCACACTCCACTCGTCCCGTACCCGGAATTTCGCTGTAAGCGGGTTTGAGACCCACGACGCCGAGGTAGAAAGCCTGGGCGTTGGCTTGCATGACGGTTTCTTCTGACCAGGTGGAGATGGAGACGTCCACGTCGGGGGCGTAGAGTGTGTCGCGGGCGCTGAGGGAGGCGGCGGCGAGGGCGCGGGCGGGGTAGGGGATGTTTGGGTCGAGTGGGGAGAGGCTGGTTAGGCTGTTCCAGCGGTCGGTGTAGATTTTGTATAAGTGCTTTGCTTCCTCGGATCTCATGAGGTTGGCGGGAGGGCGGGGTTGTGGTGGAGTATAGGCTTGGTAGTTTGCGGAGGAGTGGCGACGGCTGGATTGTGGTGGATGTTTGTACGAGTAGTTGGCAGATGGATTTCCGTGGCTTGTCTTTGGTGGCGGAGGGGTGAAGGATGTGCCCCGGTAGTGTGGGATGGATTCTCTGTGGCTCGTGTTGGGACGTGGCATTTGCGAATATCGATGGCTTTTCCTCGGATCTTCGTGAGGCTGCGAGTTTGGCATTGCGAAGAAGCTGAAATGAGGATCGCTTGCTGGGTCAGGATTGCCACCACCGAAGAACTGGTCGTACGTGCCAAAGCTTTGCGGTCTGGCGAATGGCTGGAAGCCATGCAATTGCTCGAAAGCGGTGAAGACGGGATCGGGATCATGCTCGGGATGCCATCCAGGTTCGATACCGATGTCAAGTGGAGTGAAGATGAAGTGCTCTTCGATCGGTGGAGGAGGTGGTTGACTCGGCGGTGTCGTTTGTCTGGCCGATGGTTGCCTCGCCGGTGCAGTTCGAGGATGATACGACTGCGGGCGTGGGCGTTGCTGTGGTACGGCACTTCTTCGTTGCTCTGATTTCGCTTTGCGCAGACTGTTCGTGGCCTTTGCCAATGATATCTCATGACGCTTCATGTCGTCGATGACGCACTGCAGCAGGCTAGAGCTGGCATTTGGCTGTCGCGTGGCCTGCTCAAGCCGTCGCTTGCAGCTCTTCACTGCTTGCCGCTGAACCTCCACAGCGTTCTCTAATGCTTGGATCAGCAGGCCGTCGACCTCACTCTGTCGCGGAGGATGGATGTCGTGATGTTCGTCCTCGGAGGACGACGACATGCGGTCATGATTCATGGCCTGAGCGGGAGGCTTGGGGCGTGGGCGGTACCGGGTAGACTCTTTCCTCTCCGGGCGTTGGGTAGTCTGCTCTCGCTCAGACGGGATCTTCTTCGCTGGTGACCGCTCGCGACTGACTTCTTCCGTCTTGGGCTTTTGCTTGGCATCCAGAAATCTGCTCTTGATCTTCGAGAACACCGACTGGGGTCTCGCGCGTTGTTGATTAGCGTACTTCTCGTATGCTAGGTGATCTTCCGAGCTATTCGTGCTCTCGCTTTCTCTTTCTCTTTCAATCTCAACCTGTCGCCGCTCATTCTCTTGGGCGATGTTCTTCGTGAGTACATTCCGATGATGCTCCTGCATTGATAGCATGTCCTCCAGCAGTCCAAAAGCATTTCCCATAAAGCTTGACGCCCTGTTCGGACTGCGTACAGGCATCGTGAAGGGATCACCGAGAGGAGCGCTCGAATTTCTTGTCATAGCACCGAAGGAGACACTGGGAATTGAGTAGCTGGCGGTGTTGACGGTATAATGCACTCCGTTGTCCGTCCACGAACGTGAGGAATGTCGGAGCGGCGGACGCCGCGAATATGAAGTAGCGAACCGACCAGCATCGCAGGGCTCGTAATGGAAAGGAAGAGCCATTGTGCAGGATGGCCTGCAAGGCAGTAGGAGTACTCAGATTTGGGCCGTCCCAGACTCAAACGGTCACACGAGTTTGGTCGCAGACTAGCGGGCACTGGCCGGTGTCGTCGACGTGCAGGTGCCGCCAAGTGTGTCAAGGTGCGGGAGGATCTGAGACGGTGGCAGGCGCGAGTTGGCAATGATAGCATAAATGGAGTCCAAGGTTGTTGTTGAAGTTGGGGTACCCCAGCTAACCTCTGGATGTGTCTTGACTATGCAGGCATGAGATGGTTGCAATACGGCGTGGGGATCTCCTTCGCAATGGAATGGCTGGAGGCGACGTGAGAGAACTGGAGTGATTGATCTTCAGTCGTTCACTCTGAATGTTCAGGCTGAGAGGCCTCAGTCAGTGAGCAGTCAGCACACCGACGATTGGTGCATGATTCATGCAGCCTCGTTTGCTTCGCTGCGCATCGTGCGACCCCATACCCCGGACTCAGGTCACGTTGGCCTGGACCAAGCGCAAAGTGAAGGAAGTCCTCCGTTCTGGTGCGATGCGAAACATTGCACGTGTATTCGATCGTCATGAACTCGGTGTGTCGCTGTGGCGTACGAGTAGCTGTGGACCTATAGGCAAGGTGAGGTGGTGAAGTTGGCACATGAATGCGGGGCCCTGCAACGTCTCAAGGCTGATGAAGTGAAACGTCAAAAATGGCAACAATGCAGGCTGACGTAGCATTGATGTACAGCACAATGCCTTTATGTACGCTGATCATGATTCCTCGGTCTTTTGACCGCGTCGGACGGGTTTCAGTTGCATCGTGGGAGCTTCGCCCACGTGCTCCAGACCTGTTCCGTCTTTAGAGAGATTTCTGGCGACCTCATAAGCACTGCGCAGACAGTCATTGACACCCACTCCAGACATCCAATTTCCGGCAACCCGTAGCCGGCCTTTATATTCTTGCCAAATATTGTTGTGGGCTTTCTTGAGCCGCGTTTCGTGGCCGACGGTATATTGTGGAATGCAGTCCGCCTGGAGGTTCACCTGCCATGCCTCGGGAGCCTCCTTGATGCCGAGATGACGCTCAAGGACTGCGCGGGCCATGGTCACGCCTTCTTCTTCATCAGGAAATGCTGGCCACCCGTCCCACCAATGCCCACCAAGCATGACGGTCACTTTCGTTCCGCGGCTCTTGACGTGGTCCTGCATGTTGGGCACGTCGGGCATGTTGTACCATGCAAAGTCGTTGACGTTGATGAGTCGGCCTTGCTCTCGAGCTTGCTTCAGCTGATCTGCATCGACGTGCCATCGTGCGGGATCGACATCTGAGGAACCAGGCGAGTACGCAGTATCGAACACGACACCAAGTGCACGCTCCGGATTGTTCTCGAAGGGTGTCGCCTGTGGGATCAAGTAGCCGAACCCGGGTTCATGTAAGTCCGGGGTGCGGAAGTACATGCTGACCGTCATCACAGTCACGGATGGAATGCTGTCGATCAGACGAGAGCTCGCATTGCCGTGTCGACAGACCGTGTTCAGATGCTCAGGAGAGAGCGATGAGATCACATGCGTGTGTGTCTTGGACTCTGTTGACCCTTTCGTCGTGACCTGAATCCCAGAGTTCCCTTGGGATTGCACAATCGACTCCACAGGGGAGCCGGTCCTGAACTCGACCCGTCCATCCTCGAACAGTTTCGAATGCAGCCTGTCAGGCAGCATTTGAAGACCGTCCTTGAACGTGAACACGGAGTTGTCCTTCAGTGTTGCCTTCAACAGAGGATCCCATTCGAAGGCTTTCATTGCTTGCAAAAAGTCTGCCTCTCGTTTTGTGACTTGTATACCCTCTGCTCTTTCCTGAATCATACCCTTTATCAGACTGTCATATTTAGCCTCATGCCGCCACTGCGTCGGAAACAGGCTCTTTGCAGATAGCTTGTTGACATCCCCGGCATAAATTCCATGTATCACAGCGCTCAATATGCGATCTACCATGGACGAACTAAGGCGTCGTGAGAAGAACTCTGCGATGCTTTCGTCTTGTATGCTGCCAGCTCTTGGACTTGTGAAGGGTTCCTTAAAACCGCTCTTTAACGCCGTGGCGAAGACCGGCTCGGTCATGAGACTCCATAGATTGTTGAAGAGTCCAGCGGAAGGATGAGGCATGCGGACAATGTGATCAGGATAGTAGACGAATCGATTCTGGGCGGCGGGCGAGGACTTTTGCGTGAAGATGGCATCTTTGGTGAGGTCCAGCTCTTGCATCTGTGATGCGCATGTCAGTCTTCGGTGTGCTCGGGCGTTGTCTTTCGAGCTCTTCACACACCAGACTCGCCGCAAGAACACCATTGGCATTAGGTCGCAATGTGCGAGGGCCTCCCTCGAATAGGACAGTGCCATCACTGACATCCGCGCGCTTCGACGAAACCCATCCTCCTACGCGATCCGAAGCTTCATAGAGCGTGACCTTGGCCTTCGGGTGCTCGCGGGTGAGATAGTAGGCGCTGGCGAGGCCAGTGATACCACCACCGAGGACGGCTATGTCATGCGAGGGAGCGGCCTCGGCGCTGTAGGTCCGCGACCTATGATTTGCTGGGGGGCATTGCGATGCCAGTAGCGGTGTCTTGCGGCGAGCGACTGCGGATGCTAGCAGCTTGTGTGCATACGGTCGGCTGTGGAGCATGGCCGCATTGCTGATCGCGCGGGCGTACAGTGGGAATGCGTAGGAGATTGAGTAATGTGAGGTTGTTCTGCGAAGGTAACAGAAGTTCAAGCGTCATGGCCGACGGTGAGCCAATTGCTTTATTAGCGGTAATGCCTGTAATAGGTATAGCGCGACGTTTTCACATATTGCACCTTAGGTACTTCTGTGGAAACCTCGGTTCTTCGCCATACTACATCCTTTGCCGTACACCTCGACCAGATCGATAAGCCTTGGCTACTGCTGCCACACCGTACGCCGAGACTAGACGATGGCAGAGAAGACGACCGAAAGGCGAGCACCTATATGCGGCTGCAAACGACCAGCTCCTGTGAAGTCATATTCACAGAAACTACTTCCTGACGGTAAAGAGGACGAAGAAGATAAGGCTGGGCTTCTACCGAGACGAGTCAAGTCCATACTAGTACCATTCCTCCAGCCTCCAGGAGTCCAGATCCTCCAACCAGGGGCAACCACGGCATCCATGCCGAAGTCGATGCGCCAGAATTCTGATCCTTGAAGACAGATGACCGGAACTTCTCTCACATTACCGGCTAGCAGAGCGATGCCTGCAACGCCGGACAATAGTCTCGCGGTACATGTACATGACCGCGCGTCTCATCAAGGACTTTTGTAGGACTGATAGCATACTGGCAAGACTATGTGGTCGCAACATGCACATATCCAGCGGAGCTTTCCACTAGAAAGGTTCGCAGGATGTGGAGCTAGAAAGTGAGGGTCGGCGTCGGATGTTGGAGGGATCAAGGGTAAGGTAATTGTGGTTGTCAAAACTTCTAGACGGCGGCAGAAGCATTGCCGACGTGTTTCCAGAACGGAACGGAAGACCTAGTCGGAAAGAATGTTCGTACCTTGAGTGATAGCGTCCTTTTGTTCGCCCTATCAACAAGTCACATGGTGCATGCACCTGGTCGATCACAACGAGACTTGTAGGCTTTTTGTTGGAGGGTAGCGATTGAACCTGAATGAGAGGTAGGACTGGGCGATGATAGCAGTAGAATACACCTGGCGCTGTAGATTGCACTGTCGCTTCGGGGAGCCCACCAAGATTACGGGAAGCCGCATGTCTATGCACTGTATATTCTAGCTCTCAAATTTACTGTCCACAGCTTCGATCGATAGAACTACCCCACTGTACTCCGTACAAGTCAACCGGTCAGCCCTGTAGCGCTGATCCCCGGCAAGCGTGCATGTACGCCTGTCGGGGCGACCTTCCTGCTCCCACCTCTGCCTGGCTCGTTCCCTTGGGACAGCTCACCGAGCATCTTCATGCGTGACCCGAGCGGACTGGGGGGAGCAAAGTGTGCTACATGTCGTGCCGATAGGCTGACGGGCACTCTGGTCGTCTTTGCCACCGACCTGAGCCAGCATCCTACGTGCAGCTTACGAATCGATACCAAGAATCTCACTGCGGGCGCCGACAGTGCCGCTGATGCAACTCTGACTCCCTTGGGCATCTCGAAAAGGGACTGAATATGGTGGGCATGGCTGCTGGGAATGACCTCCGAGAGCAAGAGCGGAACAACAGCAATTGGTACAGCGGGGTGGATCTACAATGGCGGACACCACCACCACCACAGGTGCAGGTGTCCAACGGGCGAAAGAGAACGTGGGAGATGGCCGTTACCCCGGTGGAAGGGGAGATTGTACGGCACGATAGCAGGATGGATATGCAGGTACAACGAGGGAATGTGGCGCCGGGATTCGGTGTAACACCATCGCTGTCGTCCAACGGCGACCACGTGGCGGCCGAGACGGAAGAGGATGTGGAGGAGATCCCGCGGAACAAGATGCAAACGGGTTGCATACCGTGTCTGTAGGTCTCGGGGATTCTGCATTGTGTATGGACTCTTGTCTGACTGCGCACAGTATCAAACGCGTTAGGTGTGATCCGAACAATCCGGAGTGTAGACTCGCGATGTCCGATGAGTGGGCGTTGAATGATGGCGGGCGAGACGGGATGGATGAAGATGGTGGGTTGAAATCGAGTCTCGGCATGTTCAGACCTGATACAACATGGCGGCGGAGCTGGAGAGAGCGACATTCCCTGAACTTCTTCGTCAACTTCAGCGCTCCGCAAATGGCCGGGTTCTTCGATTCTGCTTTCTGGCAACGAATGGTCATTCAGACCTCTTACCACGAGCCCGCGATTCGGCACGCCATCACCGCTATTGGAGCTCTGCACGAGTGCATCATGCAGCGGGCTTTCGCCGACGAGAAGCAGAGGTCAAAGGCGATGCAGTTCGCGCTGAGTCAATGCAACAAAGCCATTGCCTGTCTGACCAACGACGCGGCAGGCGGCTACGACCCCAACCGACGACGGATACCGAGCTCACGGCTCGCCTTGACCACCTGTGTACTGTTCACCTGCTTCGAAGCAATGCAAGGACGATGCGACAGCGCCGTCAACCACGCCCTTCAAGGCCGACGACTCCTTCAAGCCACCGGTCGAGCAGCAATGACCAGCATGTCCCCACAAGCCGACGACGACATCGAACAGATGCGACCCCTAGTAGAACGTCTTGAAGTCCAAGCCACCGCCCTCCTCGACAAAGGTCGCCGTCCCGAGATCGACACGTCCGGACAGACTCCCCCTCTCCCACCCATCGACTTCATCTTCAGCCTCGAGCACGCCCACAATACCCTCCACACGGCTCTCAACAGCGTCATGCGCTTCATGCAAGGTTTTCACCCCACCGCTCCCAGGGAGCAGATCGCGGCTACAATGGCGGAGAAATACCTCCGCTACTCGCCGTGGTTCCAGCAGTGGGAAGCCGCTTTCACGGCGTTCCTCTCCGATCAGCGCGACTACATGTCCAACATGGACCTCAAACGCGCCATGGTACTAAAGGCCAACCATCTCGTCGGAACGATGCTCGCGGCCGTTGACCAGTCCGCGGGTCCCGTGGCGTATGATGCCTACGAGTCGGAGTTCCGCGCGATCGTCGACCTGGCGAGAGAAGTCCTCGCTTCGTTCTCGTGTCCGCCTTTGCCCACCCTGTCAGGTCCGAATTCGGGAACTCCATATCTGTCATTCTCACTGTGGGTTACAGACCCTCTGTGGATGGCCATTTCACGCTGTCGGAATCCGACGATCCGCCAGGCTGCGTTCACCCTGCTCTCTCGAAATCCCAGGCAGGAAGGCATCTGGCACGCTGGACCGCAGTTGCCGAATTCGAGCCAGTATATGCGAAGGTCGCAGGCGGAGACAGCGAAGGGCTGAGCTGTGACTGGTAGCCGTAAAGGCTACTAGCATGATATCTTTGGTGGTCGAAATCGGGAGTCAAGAACACGATCGGAATGACCGGATGCCTTGCATAGGGCCACGCGTACCTCGACAATCGCCGGAGATCAAAGGATGCGAAACGATGCCTTGACCTTGGCAAGAGAAACGCGGATTCATTGTGAATCGAGCTCTGGACTGGGAGCTGTCGCAGACTATGGCTCTCCACGTTGCACGTGTCCAATTTGCCACGGGCTGTCCATTCTGTGCTAACAAAACGACTTCCACAGCCATGGCTATGCTACTAGCAAACTATGGCCATCACGCTGCCGGATGGCCCGCTGTCCTGCACGCCGGAGTCATCAAGTTCGAAAGCGGCCACAATACGGACGATGCATGCATCTTACATGCCGCCCGGACGGCGTAAAGCGGGCTGAACAAGCATTGTCGGGGCTTGCAAAGTGGCACAGTGGGACAAACTGCTACAGTTGGGAGACACATTTCAACCCGCGATTTACGAGGTGGCAAGACCCTTCCAATCTGTGCAAAGTCAGCAAAAACAATCAATCGCAAACGCACGAGCGAACAGATAGAGCCCATAGACGAGGAGAGTGGGGGGGAAAAAAGAAAATCAACAATCTCAAAACTCACCAAACTTCGTCCGTTCCTCATTCCTCCTCGTCACCACCACTTCATCCCCCACCCTGACCACCTCCCCCTCACTTCCCTCCCCCAAAAAACTATACCGTCCAAAAATCGGACTATACTTCACCCCGGCATCCACCCTCCGATCCCTCTGCATCTTCTTCAACATGGTCCCTTGCTCCGTCAACCCCGGCTGGCCGGTCTCGTAGTCAATGTTGATACTCTTACATCTCCCGCAATTGTGCACGCATTCGATTTTCGTGTTGGCGCCGATGGTGAGTTGCGACCAGAAGTCTTCTTCCCACGCTTCCTCGGCGTCTGAGACGATGATGTTCGGTCGGAATTTGATGATGTCCATGGTTTCCGAGGAGAGGCGGGTTTGGAGGTCGGTCATGGAGGTTTCCGAGGCGACGAGGTAGGGCGCGCAGTCGGCGAATGTGATGCCCGGGGAGGGGAGGGGGTTGGAGATGGTGGAGGTGGGGAGGTAGGAGGCTGCGGTGTTGGTTATGGAGGAGAGCCAGCCGGTTGCGGAGGTTTGACTGGGTTGACTGGATTGGGTGGAAGACATGAGGACGGGGCGGAGGTGTTCGCCGAGGTAGACGAGGACGACTGGTTTGGCGTAGCAGGAGGAGAACCAGTCGCTGTATTCTTGGGGCATTTGGTAGGCTTTTGTGGGGGATTTGTGCATTTCGACGGAGACGGTGGGGAGGTCGGTTGTGTCTGGTCGGAGGGGGATGTCGATGCTTTTGGGGTCGCCTTGGGGTGGCTTGTAGGTTACGGTCATGGTACCGGCTGCGGTGTCGAGGGATGGGAAGAAGAGGACACTTTCCGGGTAGTGGGCGACGTGGACATTTTTGTATTCTGTGTTGCCATCTTTGTCTTTGGTAACGTGAAGGATCATGAACCGACGGTCATTGGGAAAGCCTTCCTTGGTGACTTCTGCTTCGTCGAGCTCCACAGCCCGAAGAGCCTTGATCGGGTAGACGATGATCTTGCTGACCTTCATGATGGATTGTCGTTTCTGTGGAGATGAATTCCTGGACCTGTGTGCCTATGAAGATGCGAGATGTTTGACGATGGGAAAGGAATCCTGAATGGACGAAAGGAACAACGTGATGAGGTCTGCTGTGCCACCTTTCTACCGCAAAGGTGCGGGGTCCTGAAGCGGGTGAGTACGGTAAGGTAAGGTAGTTCTAGTCTGACCGCATAACTTTGTGTACATAACTTCGCCATACATTTTTGGCGAACAAAACTCTTGCGGATAGGTCCTAGAACTAGTTGCCTGCGATACCTAGCTTCTCGCTGTGCGGTGCAAGTCCTCACTGTCTGCGCGACTTCCTACTCGTAAGCCTGATGGCACGTTTGAAGGCAGCTTGGTATGAGAGCTGTGTACGACGACGGTCAACTCAAGCCAATAATGTACAACTCGTTTCGCCATCCGCATCGACGAAGTTTTATGCGCCGGCAGAGCTCTGCGGCTGGGCCGTACGAACCGTCAACGCTCCTTCTTGGATGGTCGAAAGTTCTCTTGTCGACCCAGTCATCGGGGTCGCCGAGCAGGTCAGGATCTCGACATGGTTCTTGTGGACCTGGACATGGACATGGATTGTCCTACTTCCGCCGAAAAAGATGGCCTCCTCGTGTGGGTGCTCCTCATCGACCCATTGTGGCGTCTCCTTGTTCGACGTGAGGCATGATCCCAGTGAACTACGAAACTCTCGCCATGCTGCTGTGATTCATGAAGTAATAAGCCGCGCGCGATCGCAGCCAGGCAGCTGTACGAAGTATCGTCCGACTCAAGCGGATGTTGCACAAGAGCATTATTATTTCATGCACGACAATGCATAGCAGCAGCTGTTTGTTTGTTTGTTTGTTTGGGGGTACAGTTGATCGATAGTGTATGATTGAGGTACCACCGGGCAAAGGCAATCGCTTGTCATGTCTGATGATGAGCATCATGACGATGGCAGTCACAACCTTTGAAGTCGTCGCGGTGGAAGAGGTTGATCCCATGTCAAGCAAGAGACCTTGTTCCTGACCAGCCACGGCGACTCCGAAGTGCACAGAGCCACAGACCGTGACTGCCGGTCTTCGGTCTTCCCCTGCACAAAGGCTGACGTCGACGGTCGAGGTCCCCGCAAATGGATCCTCGAGACATGGATGCGCCACATTTTGCACATCGGAGATGTAGACGCGACACATACCCAACCTTCTTCTGCCTTGTTCGGTGGGACCGTCAGGAACAAGTTTGCTTGAGCGACGAGCTGCAATAATTCTCCGAGGCAATTCGCCATAACACCGGGCGTCCTCCTCAGCCTCGCCCAGCATTCACTGAGTGAGGTATTCCTCGCGTGCCACTTGTGACGCATACCGGTGCATCGTACATCTCCTCGGGCAGGAAATCAACCCGACCCGGTCGACAAAGCGATCAATACAACAACATCGACCAGCACGACCGAGCTTCTTGGACTGAAAGACCATACGAGCTGCGGCCTGCGCGCCGCGAGAAACAGAAAACATGGACGAGGTCGGTAGGATACGGCGCAAGGACACCACAAAGGGCGGACCTCTGCGCATTCTCTGCCTGGATGGCGGCGGTGTGCGAGGTTTCTCGATGCTCATCATCCTGCAGGAGCTGATGCACAAGATCTTCGTGGAGATCAATGGTCGGCCGCCGAAGCGTCATGAGATACCAAAGCCATGCGACCACTTCGATCTCATCGCGGGTACAGGCACTGGAGGCTTAATCGCGATCATGCTGGGCCGATTGCGACTCGATTTGGATACTTGCAAAGAGGTGTACGTGCGCATGACGAGGAGGGTTTTCGAGACTGACAAGACCCTCTTTGGCATGCCGCTGAAGTCGACCATGTTCAAGGCGAGCCGGCTCGAAGACGCGATTCGGCAGTGCGTGCGGGAGCACACGCTATCAGATGAGGAGGGCAACGATACGCTGGCAAACGCCACGCCGATGAATGCGACGCCAACCACACCAGACACACCAGACAGCTTGAGAGCATCGACATCGACACCACAGAGAACAGTCAGCCAGCGTAGCGACTACAGCAGAACGAGTATGAGTATGAGCCAGCCAGGGGTCTCCCTGGCATCAGGACGATTTGGAAATCCCAACACTCTCTTGTACGATACCAGGGAGAACAGAACGAAGACGGCAGTGACGGCAGTGTTGGCCGGGACGCCTGCGGAGACACCAGTCATCGCTTTGCTGCGGTCATACGATTCTCGAAAGGAGCCGGCGCCGGATGTCAACTGTACGATCTGGCAAGCAGGACGAGCCACATGTGCGACGCAGCTGGCGTTCAAGCCAATTCAAATCGGACAATCCGTGTACCTTGACGAAGGAGCCGGCAAATACAACCCATCTCCACAGATCCTGGACGAGGCCGTACAGAACGAATGGCCAGGACGAGAAGTGGGCGTGTTTGTAAGCGTTGGCACCGGGAAACGTCCACCGAACACAAATAAGAAAGACCACGAATGGTGGGAGGGCGTTCTGGGTGGAAGCATGAGCGACTTCGCAGAGGCAAGGAGGAAGCTCATCGCGAAGATGGAAGGATGCGAGGACTCTCACAAATTCATGCTCCGCCAACACCTAACCGCAAGAGGCGTCAACCCGGAGAATTACTATCGGCTGAACTGCGAGCTCGGCGTTGGTGAGATGGCGATGAACGAGTGGTACCGTCTATCCGAGATCAGCACCAACACTAGAGCATACCTCAGCAAGAACGAGATACAAAGTCAGACGGTGGATGCCGCTGCAAAGGTCGCCAGAATCCACTTTAACAAAATCAGGTCAGACCGCGCAGAAGCCAGGAAACAAGCCGGGCACGATGGACCGGAATATGGCAGAACTGACGGGCAGCAAAATCAATATCCACGGGACAAAAGATGGCCACGTGTGCCGAGCCCGATGGTCGTTGAGCAGCCTCCCATCGCTGTCGAATTGCCAGGAGACGACCACTTCCGTCCTGGCCAGCACTTTCCGTCTCCAAACTACATCCATCGACCAAGCCATCCCGACGACAAACATACCATTAGCGGCGGAAGCTACGACCGAGATTGGAACTATCAACCCCGACACAGCTCAAACCACAGCTACTCCTCTCAACAACACTCGCCACCTCGGTCATCCCAAGATCTCCCTATCAGCCGCTACTCCACCGCATCCTACATGGACAACTCCCCACGCCGAAGTCACGACTCTCAGCAACAGCAACCGCAACAGAATTTCCATCCCCCTTCTCCACCCCCCGTCCCACCCAAAACTCCCGTGCCGGGCGGACTCCCATATCCAGACCTTGGATCGCCGACACCAGCACCGCTACAGCCGCGGACAATCATGAACATGGGAGCTTTGGGCAGAGATCTGCCGTATCCGGATATCGATGGACCGCCGCCGCCGGTGAATGTGGGCAGTAAACCGCAGATTTTGTGAGAGAGAGATGGGAGATGAGCTGGTGTTGTGGGTTTGTGGATTAAATCTGGAAAGGGTGTGAGTGCGCTCAACGGTTTGGCATCATGAGATGATTTTTTTTTGATACCCCCCATGTATGAATCATGATGATGCTCTGTTTTTTTCACGCTTTCTCGAGAGTAGTGTCAGGCTCTGAATCATCTGTCTTGCTAGAGTGCATATATGTAATTGTAAACGCACGCTCGGTGCAGAAGCTGTCCCGCGAAAGCACCAGACCGATCGGAGCTTGTGCCGTGTCCTTCCTTCCCCTGTGATGGCGGGGATGTCATCTAATCATGGGGGAGCAATAGACTAATGTACTGTAAGCGGAATTCCAATGTCTTTTCCTTCAATCGACCATGAGTCGTCACTTGGTGACATGGTATGGGTGACATGTGAAGAAGTGAAAGTCGCAGATCTAGGTACATTCTAGACCCGCCAAGTGGGTGCCGATCGATGGTGCAGATTTCGTTAGAATACTCCCCTGGGACTGGTTCATCGAGCCTTTTGTCTTGATGAATGAGTTGAGAAGGGTGCGTCCATCGCCTCAATCGAGGTGATTCTAGTACCTATAGAACTAGTACATTCCTCAACCATCAACCAGTATAAAATCAACATTCATTGCACTTCCAGCTCTGGTACCAAACAACCACCCACCGTTCGCCCGCAATTGGCAACCGTTAAACCCTCTTTCATCATCCCACGGCACGGTCCGCGCGTGAGAGTGAGCGTGCGTCGCGCCAGCTCGCTGGATTACCTTATTACCGACCCAGTGTGTAACTTGAACCGACCCACCTCCAAACATACATCTGCAGGCGACCGTCCGTCGCCCTCCGCCCTCCGCCCTCCGATCCCTCCCACCGACCCCTCCTCTCCCCGGCGCGCAGGCACCAAGCGGTTCGTCGGCTACATACCCTCCCCGCCCTCGATCCCGCCCTTGAAAACGAATGTAATCGCCCGCGTCGACCGAGATAATCTACCTACTACCCCTCCCGCGTCGCACGCTCTCCCTCTCTCTCTCTCCCCCCCGACCCACCCCAGACTTGTGATTCCCTCGCCGAGCCTCGATGGGCTGATGCTGCCACGCGCGCAGCGAGGAGCATGACCCTTCGTAATAATCCTGAAGACGGAAAGCGCCATGGCTCCACGTGAGAGGCCCGTTTTCGAGCTTCTCCACTGTCATGGGGCTCGGGAAGCTGCATACTAAGAGGCAGTATGTATTGTCCGTTTCTTTGTTCGTCTCTTGGATATGCGCGCGGCTGGAACGGAGGTGAATCGCAACGTGGGACGTGTGGGTGATATTGGGTGGGGGAGGATGACGGTGGCGTAAGAGTTGATATTGTGAAAGTCAGTATGGGCACGTGGAGAAGAGATGAACACATGAGCTCGGGCTGGATCTGTCAGGTGGTAGGCCGGCTGCGTGCATATCAGTGCTTGAATGGGCGGGTTATGAGAGACACCCAGGCTAACAATAGCTCGTAGACTCGATCGCAAGGACTCTGAAGTCTCGCCGAGTACGCTTGTTCCCAAACCTGCTCCAATCAATGCTCGAGGCGACATTGCACCATGGGAGAACACCTCACCGCGAGATGGGCAACTGAGCAAGCAGCCGGTCCCGGTCATGAGCACACCTCCTGCGAAGAATCAAAGACAGCAGCCACCCGCGATGCTCCCGATGCCCGCTTGGGCAACCGACAAAACTGCCCAAGTGCCCTCGGTGTTCCAGGGCAGCTTCTTCAGCAATGACTCCAATGATCACATCGGCCAGGTTTCGCCTCGATATAATCCTCCGGGCGGTGCAATGGGGTTCCCTGGGGACGGCGAGGACAGACGGCCATCGATAGCGAGTCTTACGACGGTCTCTTCCGCAGGCTCCAAGTCAAGTGCAGGCGGCGGTCGTGTACACAAGAAGCTGCAAGGATTCTTTGGTGATGATGTCGTTCTGCCTGGTGTCATCAACGATGCCAGCAGACAAAACTCGGAGGCCAGCTCTCTCCAGAATGGTCTCTCTTCAGCTCTCGCGTCTGGTGGTCAGCCAGGACACCGGACGAATTCTTTCAATGATGCGACCACATTCGGCGGACCTCCAAGCCCTTCGTTTTCAATACCGCGGACTCCAAATCCACAGCCCGCGAGCGAAGTCACCCCGTGGGTATTTCAAGATCCCGAGGTATGTCAAGTGTGATGAGTGGAGCTGAGGGTCTACGGTCTTTCTGGCAGCAGCTGCTAACGTCCTTCCCTCCAGAACGCGCTTGGTGCGTCTGATTCCTTCTTTCCACCCACATCCAACAACGGTAAAACTCCAAAGAACTCAACCACGTCCCGCCTCCACCTACCAGGCCACAGACATAACCGGAGTAACGATGAACGGCAAACCGGCGGGTTTCCTCCACGGCCTTCCACGAGCCGGGAACAGTCGTTCAGCGGCATGCGTCAGGACCCTGCACCCAGCTCGAGAAGTGCAGCACTTAATCTGAAGCACACAAGGTCCATCAGTCCAGCGCCCAGCGAACGTAGCGTTCGGAGCTATCAAACCGCACATCGTTCGCCGAGCAGCTCCCAGGCCCCGAAACGATCACTGTTGGATCGCGTTACCCGTCGACACAAACCGGATCGTCAGGGTCCGGAGACAATGCACCAGTCGAGTTCCGTGACCTCCCTACCGGCTATGACACAATCGTTGACCAAGGGACGATCAGAACGGGCCGATAGCAAAGCTGTATCCAAGCCTTTGTTGAAGTCCAAGACCGACTTAGCAAGCATGGGTGCGACACCGAAAAAGGAGCATCGATTACCGTTCAAGAGCAAGAAGACAGACACATTCCCGTCCGAGGCCAACAGACCTGTCAAAGACCCCAACGAGACCCATGCTGTGGCTGGAGAAGCGCTGTGGCATCTGGATACGGACATGTCGCATATGGAGGGGATTGTGGATCACAAGCACCCGCTAGGGACGCCTCCGACGGGGGAAATTTACGCCGGATGGCCGCCGGAACAGGAGCCAGTAGAACCGACAACGGAAGAGAAGGGGGCTTGGGATGCGCCGGACAGCTGGGCTGTGAACAAGGTGGCCGACGAGAATCTGCGGCGGCTGACTGAACTGGACGACGACGGCAATGTGCCCACGGATGATTCTGGTCCCATGTATTTCATGCGGATATTCCGAGCCGATAGCACGTTCGCCGTCATTTCTGCCAGCCTCAACACGACAGCCGCCGAGCTGATATCGATGATGGCGAAGAAGACATTTCTCCAAGATGAATTGGACAAATACCAGATCATCATGCGGAAGCAGGATACCAGTCGGCAACTTGCGCCCGGCGAGAGGCCGTTGGTCATTCAGAAGCGACTGTTGGAGATGGCTGGCTACCAGGAGCAGGACCAGCTGGAAGACCTCGGGCGGGAGGATCACGGCTACCTCTGTCGATTCACGTTTTTGCCGTCCAAGATGAGCGGATACTCGAGTCTGGAGCGCGATCCTGGGTTTAACAAGATGCAGCGATTCAACCACATTGACCTGTCTGGACGGAATCTCATCACCATCCCCATCACGCTATACCAGAAGGCCACCGAGATCATCACGCTTAACCTGTCGAGGAACTTGACGCTGGACATCCCGAAAGACTTCATTCAGAGCTGCACGCAGCTGCGGGAGATCAAGTACACCAGCAATGAAGCGTGGAGGGTACCACCGAGCTTGTCGCTCGCAACTAGACTCACCACACTCGACATCTCGAACAACAGGCTGGAACAGCTCGAACATGCGGATCTACACAAGCTTCAAGGCCTGCTGAGTCTGAAGTTGTCCAACAACAAGCTCACCAACGTACCACCTTACTTTGGACAGTATCGTGCGCTGCGCAGTCTCAATCTCTCCTCCAACTCCTTGACTGAGTTTCCCGATGCACTTCGACAGCTCACCACTCTGGTCGATCTGGACATCAGCTTCAACTCAATATCGAACATGGGCGACGTTTCGACTCTTGTCAACCTGGAGCGGTTGTGGGCGACAAACAACAAATTGTCTGGTCCTTTTGACAAGTCTTTCAGCTCACTCGTAAGCCTTCGCGAGATTGACGCTCGCTTTAACGCCATTTCCAACATTGACGTGGTCTCACAATTACCCAAACTGGAGGCACTTATGCTCGGCCACAACAGCATTTCCCAGTTTGAAGGATCTTTCCACTGTCTCAAAGTGCTCTTCCTCAACCACAATCCTGTCACTAATTTCGACCTCAATTCTCCCGTGCCCTCTTTGTCCGTCCTGAACCTGGCCTCCGCGAAACTGGCGCAACTACCGGACGCTCTGTTCATGAAAATGTCAGGTCTCACAAAGCTCACCATCAGCAAGAATCACTTCGTCTCTCTCTCATCACACTTCGGTCTCTTGCAGAAGCTCGAATATCTCAGCATCGCAAAGAACGAACTGAGCAGAATACCACCCGAGATCGGACGTCTTACCGAGCTGCGATATCTCGACGTCCGGGAGAACAATCTTGGCATGCTCCCTCCGGAGATCTGGTACGCGAAACGTCTCGAAACACTCAATGTATCGTCGAACGTGCTGCAAGACTTCCCCAAACCTGGGTCTCCACTGCCTCCGCTCCCCGACGCACCCGTGGCTCTGACTCCGAGCACGCTTGTGCCAAACATTGGCGGTAGTCCCGACTTTGAAGAGCTAGGCAAGCTGGAAGACTTTCAGCTTCGGCGGCCGAGTCAGGTGGCGGGCATGACGAGCACTTCGAGCTCGCCTGGCAGTAACTCGCGAAAAGGCTCTGTTGTCTCGTATCAATCCGGCAAGAATAACAATCTTGCAAGAGGTAGTACGGCCAGCAGTGTCGGCACTGTCACTCCCGGTGGGCCGGGTCGAAAGGACTCGACGCTGTCTAGTCGATTGGCGGCGACGTTCTCCAGCTCACTCAGACATCTTTTCCTCGCTGATAATCGACTTGAGGACGATGTGTTCAATGAGCTGGTGCTCCTGCCGGAATTGCGGATTCTCAACTTGTCTTACAACCGACTGTACGATGTGCCCACGCGTACCATCAGGAAGTGGACACATCTGACTGAGCTGTATCTCTCCGGCAATGACCTCACTTCGATACCATCTGAGGATCTCGAAGAAGGCTCATCGTTGAAGGTGCTACACATCAACAACAACAAATTCCAAGTCCTCCCAGCCGAGCTCGGCAAAGTTCAGCGACTTGCAATCCTCGACGTTGGAAGCAACATGCTCAAGTACAACGTCTCCAATTGGCCATACGACTGGAATTGGAACTGGAATCGCCAACTCCGGTACCTCAACCTTTCGGGCAACAAACGTTTGGAGATCAAGCCGGCATCACAAGCAATCACCGAACGCGGTCAGCGAGATTTGACCGACTTTTCGTCACTGGTCAATCTGCGCATCCTCGGTCTGATGGATGTCACTCTCACTATTCCTTCAGTGCCTGATCAGGCTCCTGACAGGCGCGTGCGGCTTGCTGGCTCCGTCATCGGAACAACGATGCCTTATGGCATGGCTGACACGCTTGGACGGAATGAACATTTGTCGACACTGGACATGGTTGTACCGCGGTTCAGAGGTCATGAGGATGAAGCTCTGATTGGTCTCTTCGATGGTCAGTCACTCTCTTCGGGAGGCAGCAAGATTGCCAAGTTCTTGCATGAGAAGTTCAAGCATTACTTCATCGAGGAGTTGGAGAAGACCAAGCCAGAGGAGAATCCCATCGATGCACTTCGCCGGACATACCTTGCTTTGAACAAGGAATTGGCTACTGCTGCTACACAAGCGATCGATGCCAAGGAACATCCAAGCAGTGCACTTGTACACCGCGGAAGCGTGGTTGGTCCTGAGTTGGGTGAAGACGACCTCACTTCTGGAAGCACGGCGACGGTGATGTACTTGCACGGCATGGAGCTGTACATGTCCAACGTCGGCGATGCGCAGGCTCTACTGATCCAATCCGAAGGCGGTCACCGACAGATCACTCGCAAACACGATCCCGCCGAAGCAACCGAAAGACAGCGCATTCGAGAAGCCGGCGGCTTTGTCTCCCGCCAAGGAAAGCTCAACGACCAGCTGGACGTCTCTCGCGCTTTTGGCTATGTCCAACTGACTCCATGCGTGATAGCAGAACCGTATGTGAGCAAGGTGGATATCAAAGAGTCGGATGAGATGATTCTGCTTGCGTCTCGAGAACTCTGGGACTACCTCACACCCGACTTCGCGGTCGACGTTGCACGATCGGAACGCGCAGATCTCATGCGAGCGGCACAGAAGCTCAGAGATCTGGCCATCGCATTCGGTGCCACGGGCAAGATCATGGTCATGATGATCGGAGTGAGCGACTTGCGCAAGAGAGAAAAGGCGCGCTTCAGGACCCATAGTATGAGCATGGGTCCTTCTGGATCGCCTGACGACTACTTCACCACGGTGCGCAAAGCCAAACGTGGTCGCGATGCTGTGGGAGACTCGAAGCTCGCCCGCTTGGATCAAGAAGTCGATGCGCCGACGGGTGAGGTGACGCTCGTCTTCACCGACATCAAGAACAGCACGATTTTGTGGGAGACGTATCCCATCGCCATGCAATCGGCCATCAAAATGCACAACGAAGTCATGCGGCGCCACCTGCGGATCATCGGAGGATACGAAGTGAAGACGGAAGGTGACGCTTTCATGGTCGCTTTCCCGACCGTTACTAGCGCACTTTTGTGGTGCTTTACGATCCAGAGTCAGTTGCTTGAGGTCCAATGGCCGCAGGAGATTCTCAACAGCGTCCACGGCGAGGAGATGCGCGATGGTGACGGCAATCCCATCTTCCGCGGTCTGAGCGTGCGTATGGGAATTCACTGGGGTCGACCTGTGTGTGAGATTGACCCCGTCACCAAGCGAATGGACTACTTCGGGCCCATGGTCAATCGCGCTGCTCGGATCGAAAGTGTGGCGGACGGCGGGCAGATCTGCGTCTCCTCCGACTTCATCCAGGAAGTGCAGCGCATGCTCGAATCCCACATTGAATCGGACCGCAGCACCTCCACCGGCTCGGAAGACACCCTCAACGACGACATCATGTCGCAAACCATCCGTCGCGAACTCCGCTCCCTCAGCAGCCAAGGGTTCGAAGTCAAAGACCTCGGCCAGCGAACCCTCAAAGGTCTCGAAAACCCCGAGTACATCTACCTCATGTACCCGCACTCCCTCGCGTCTCGTCTCGTCGTGCAACAGCAGAAAGCCGAAGCGGAGTCGCGAGCGCACCTCGCGAACGAGAAGGAGGCGAAGAAGACGAGGAATAGTCAGTTGACCATTGACACGGATAATGTCTGGGATCTGTGGAATGTCAGTCTGCGATTGGAGATGTTGTGTAGTACGTTGGAGAGTCCCGGGGTGAGATCTCTGAAGGCGCCGGAGACGGCGTTGGTGGAGAGGATGAAGCATGGGGCTGCGGGTGGGGAGTTGACGGATCGGTTTTTGGTGAATTTCGTGGAGCATCAGATTAGTCGGATTGAGGTGAGTCTCTACTCTTTTTGTACCCTGGCGAATGGTGGTGGTGGTGGTGAAGTGAGGTGAAGTGAGGTGAGGTGAGGTGGGGTGATGATGAGTTTTTGCTGACGATGGTTCTTGCTCTAGACGTGCATCTCCACGCTTGCGATTCGCAATATGATGAGGCCGTTTGCGAATGGTTTGCTCAGTCAGGCTTGTCCGATGGAGGAGATTTTGGGGGATTTGACGAGGCAGTTGGGGGAGTTGAGGACGTTGAAGGAGGCCGGGGCGGCGGAGTGAGGTGGAGGGAAGCAGTCGCCGGGTGGCGCGGGTGCTGTCACCGAGTCCTCGTTTGGGAATGGAGGACGTGCCTGGGTGAAGGATCATCACAACATAGGAGGAGGCCGATTTGATGAAGGATGGATGGATGGCTGGTGATGATGAACCGGTCCCACGGCGGTCGGCATACTTTTATTCTGTACCAGTATTTTTATTTCGAAGCGCAAGGAGGGGTCTGCGTGCGTGCGTGGGCTTCCTGCTTCTTTGTATTGGATATGATGTTACGAATTGGATGAAGGGAGGGAGTGCTTGGAGTACTTACTTGGGTTCATGTTGGGTTGGGTCATTTAGATGGGTTTTGGATGAGAGATTTTGACTGGTTGATCGAGTACTTTTGCGGCTCATCGGTTCATTGGTGGGTGGATGTGAGGTGGGCAATGTGAGATCGGGATGAGTGGTATCGTAGTGAAGTAGCATCCAGGGGTACTTGTTATCAAAGGTCTAACTCAGAGGCTCGATGTAAAACCAGCTTCATGTCTAGAATTTAGACTTTGCCGAGCTGAGTCTTTGAAAGACGTACATCATCTCTTCCTGTGAACCAGGTCGATAGCCCGTACGTACTTGCTGAAGTGAAAGCGGTATTTGCATACTCATTGCCGCCGTGCCGCTAGCTGCGTCCATCTCAAGCCATGGAGAGTCCTAGTCGTCGTTGTCGGCCTTAGATAAGAGCGCTGATAAAGTCATCCAGCTCGCTGACCCGACCTCACTTCGTCCATCACAGACTTCGACGCCGATCCACCTGCGACTGCAGTCGCCGTAACCTCGCGGAACCCCTTGCTGCACCTGAGAGCCACCAGTCCGGAAGTGACCGTCAGTAGCCCCTCCAAAGCCTTCGACGCCGTGCGCTCAAGTGGTCCTGCGATACAATTCTTTGGCGGATTGCCAGGCTCGCAGATGTAGGCGCGGTGGTAGCCATCCTCGCACATGATGACGATTTCTGTGTCATCCTCGGGGCCTGAGAGTAAAGGGCAGGCGATGCGCAAGTTCGCATTGATTTGTTTGCGAAAGTCGTCCATCGTGGTCATGGTGGTGGCTGAGAAAGACTGTTAGGTTGTGATGATGGACGACGAGGGAACGGTCTGTGTACCTGTGCTTGTGCTTGACGGCCACGTTTTTGAGCATGCGGTCTTGTTTTTGGTGTGGTTGTCGAGAGAAGAAAATTTTCAAAGACGGAGACTGAAAGAACAGCAAGAAAGCTGCGTTTGTAGGCAGCGTTTGCACATGACACATGCGAATTACCGGCAAGTCTGGCCAAGAATCTTCTGCAAGTGACGCATGTTGAATCAAACACTTCCGCTCCGCCTTGTGGATCACAGGAAGGTAATGCTCAGAGGTGGACTTGCTGATTCCGTTGAAGATCTATGGACCCCGGCGTCCTCCCTCAATTTCCAAGAGTGCGTAAGGCAGAGACATCCAACGAGTCGTAGCCTTCGCAGTTTCACCCGTTGCGAATAACATCACGGGCTTCGGTGATGCGCATTCTCCTCGAGCTCGACGACCTTCAGTTACGGGCCTCCTCGATCACGGCAGTTCGCGCCAGCCTACCTTGATTGATACCTTCAGCGCAATTCTCCGGACTGAGTTGCTGGAGTTCCTGCATCGAGGCACTTAATTTGGTCTCCATCAGAGCTTCAGTGACATCGAGGAGTCCGCTCATGGCTTCTGAAGTCGTGAGTTTGGCGGGTCCCGTGATGTGCATCTTGTAGGGGGCTCCGCTGTCACACACGCAGGCAAACTTGAAGCCGCCTTTGCGCGTGGTGATGATCTCGGTGGTGTGTGTGCACAGTGCAATCGAAGGGCAGGCGATGCGCACGTTCGCAGCGATTTGTTTGCGGTAGTTGTCCATCGTGACGGAGAGCGGCTGGTGACGGTGATTAGTGGATGAGCGATGCTTAGGAATAGCTGGCTGTTGTACTCTTGCTCGTGTTGGATGCTCACGCTCTTGAATGCGCGTGTCTTGAAGGTTATGGTTTGGAAAGAAAAGAAAATGGAGTTGAGAAAGTGAAACGAGTCTGCCGAGTGCGGGAAGAGATGACGCGGTTGATCTCCATTGGACCAAGCAGCCCTCTGTGTAGACGTTCGACTCCGTTCACATCCCCTCCAACTCCGGCTCCGGAAACGCCGACTCCAACACAAACCCCCCATCTCCCACCTGATGACTGAGTTGCGCCTCGAACTCCTTGATAACATCAGCACACCCCAGCGCCACCAGATCCGCCGTCATCTCCAGCAGCGCCTCGACCGCCTTTTTGTTGGTAGTGGAAATCGGACCCTTCAGGATCGGAGCTGGTGGCTCGGTGCAGGTGAAGACCCAGGCGTTGATTTGCCCGTAGTTCGCGCGGGCGGTGATGACTTCGAGATCATGGCCCGTTCGGGTCAGCGAGGGGCGGATGACTTTGAGGTTGGCGAGGATTTGGGCGCGGCAGTTGTCCATCGTGGTGGTGGAGGAAAGGAGGTGGTGTTCGATGGCTGTTGCAGGTCGTTGGAGAGAGTCTGATCTTGATCGAAAGGGACAGTCTGTGAGGTGAAGAAGCAGTGATGTAGTGATGTAGTGACTTCAAGGGCTGAGACATATGGCGATGCTCGATTCTTCCACTCATCTCTGGTGAGATTGTCGATTCACTTGCTAGCTCGCATGTGACAGCGCAGGCCCATATGATCTCCATGCATGTACACGACCCCGACCAGAAGATACTCTTTCACATGCCTTCTCTTCCGTATCCTGAGATGTAGACCGATATCCGTTTCTCCCTCGCTCCCATCTATCCCATAAATCCACCAAAATTAAACGGGCAAAATGATACATCCCGTCGCCTCTTTCCGCACGACACCGTTCTTTTGTCCTCCGACAAGGGCAAAAGAAAAACCCCGAGGTACTTAGACCTTGGGGACAATCAAATCGGTATCATCTTAATCAACCGATTTTCAATTAGATCAGAACATCTGCGGGTTCGTCGAGTTGAACAATCCATCTTCTCGCTGTAACCGTTCGGCCATTTACGCAAGTTCCTGGCCCGCAGAAGTCTTGAGAACAGACGCCGGCGGGGTGTTTATGTAGGTGGGCGGTGCGCCGACTTGCTGCAGGGGCCAGACCGCGGAGGCGTTTGCTCGGCCGTCCCAACCGGAAAGGAGGCGGAAGTTCGTTCCTATAACCACCACGGAAAGTCGTCCTCGCTCGCAGGCACGTCCAAAGGGACTTGTGCTGCCGCTTGTATCGCCGCGGTCTTGCTGGCAGGATTCTTGCCAGAGTCAAGGGCCTTCTTCCTCCGTTCGCTCAACTCTCCGAAGAGCTCGTTGGCCTTGTGCTGCATCCAATCTGCTCGCGTCCAACCATTCGTCACTTCCGGGTCCAACGTCGACTCTTGCATCACCTGCAGCGCATAATCCCCAGGCTCTTCCTCCGGGTCACCGGATTCCTCATACCATTGCTTCCAATCTCTCAGCTCGAACGTCACGTTCCGCCACGCTTCGCCGACTTGGAAGAACTCCAGATATTCCGCTGGTCGCTCAAAGCACACGCCGTACACCTCGCAGTAGCAGAGTCGCGGATCCGGGCAGTGAACCAACGTGCCGTTGTTCAAGATCACCTGCCAGATGTACTCGAAGACTCGTCCGACGATGAAGCTGGACAAACCTGACTTGCGCAACCAGTCGCGGATGAATATGTATCTCTCCTTCGGCTTCCGCCGTATTTGATCCCTCGACAGTGCGAATTGTGCACAGCACGGCTGAGATAGAACTTCGGGCAAGGGCTCGGAAGGGAACAGTTCCTTCCAAGCATTGCGGACTTCCGTCTCTTCCGGCTTGTTGGGGTTGTATTCCGTCTCCCTGAGGTGTATGTGCTGGGGACAGCCCGGACTCCAATGACATCGAAGGTTGACGTAGCCGTCCTGCAGGACTTTGTCGTGATTCAAGTGCCGAACCATGGAAGAAGTGGACATCTCCAAGATGAAATTGTTGTGCCAGGCCCATGGATGGCCGTGGACGAAGATGGAGACTTCGGGGAGCTTGTCGTACATGTCGATCATGTAGGTCAGGTAGACCATTGCTTCACGGCCTTTGTTCTCGGGGACGTGAAATTCGGCGGAGGGATCGTCGACTACGTACATCGCGAGGTCCAATTCGGTCTTGTTCTTGAGAAGATCGCCGAGTTCGTTGGTCACCCAGGAGGAGTCATCCTCCTTCATCGTTGCGATTACGAGGGTCGATTTTTGTTTAGAGATTTCTGGCGGTGGTGCGGCATACGCTGGACCTTTTTGAATCGTCGGGCCCTTTCCTGCCGCGATATCAGGCTCAAGCTTACTCCCCAAGATGTGGTGCCAGGACGCAGGGGCGACATTTCGAAGGCTGTAATCCGACTGGTGGAAGGTCGCCAGTAGCAGAATCGTAGTCAAGATCGCCGAAGTCACCACAAATGCGTTCAGCCGGATCATCGTAAAGGCGCCTCAGCGGAAGTGCGAGATGGAAACATTGCAACATCTCGTCCGGCGATTGTTTCCTTCCAGTGAAAGGGCCCTAGCAGGGGCCACATAAGCACCGTCCAAGTCATCGAAACCCATGTTGACAATCCTGGAAGTAGTTCTACCCGATGGCCAGGGTCGACATAGAGTTACATGTCCCTCGCAGGACCATCGCAGCCTACGAGGTATGTGGTCAACGCTCATGGAGTCACACCAGATTCGTGGGCTTCCCACGCGGTTTCCAGTCCGTTTCGGTAGAGTCGGGCCCTTGAACGCGTGCACTGCCGATTTGGTCCCAGCGAGGATGCCATTTCCGGAACGGCGCAACAATGATGCCTGCGACCGGGAAGTCATCAATACGAGCAGTCGCTGGTGGACAAGCAACATCGATGTTCCCAGTCGTAGCAGAGCCTGTTGAAGGTCAAAGCATGTCGTGGGTGGCCAAGCTTCTGCTCAAGCTTCTCACGTGGGGAGGTAAATTTGCGATTCGACTTCGCAATTGTGGAACGTCCGAGACGTCGTTGACTCGTAACACGAGCTTGAAGCGGATTGGATTCGTCGAAACTCATGCATGGCAATAGCAAGGTGACATGCTGCAACAATGGTCTCGTCGTACAGGGTCTTGAATAATCTGACGTCGTTGCTTATCTTCCCCGACAAAACCTTCCACTACTCCGTATCTGAGCTGACTGCACAAGCTTCTAGAATTGGTATCATAAGCAGTAACAAGAATAGAACAATCAGAACGCTGCCCGGGTTCAACCGAAGAAGCCTACTCTTCCATGTTTCCCGCATCGCCTCCCACAATCTCTTCCTCCGGCTTCTGAATCTCCGCCTTCCAATCCCCAACCCGCTCTTCGCCCTCCTCATCAGGGTAGATCTTGACTTTCTCAGCATACTCCCGGATATTCGAGAAAATCGTGTCTTGCACCAAGTGTCCCTTGCCGCCAGCTATTCTCAAGATCAGGTCGTTGAGCGAGGAGCGGCCAAGTATGTCGACGTGGTCGGCGGTATTGGGTCCGCCGCGAGGGTTGAAGCGTTCGGGCTCGTGAGGCATCTCGTAGGCGATGACGGGGATGTTGGCGGGGTTGTAGCGCTTGAGCTTCCAGCCTTTGTTGCACATGTAGCCGGTCGAGAGCAGGTTGACGGTACCATCGCCTTCACCCATGATGACGCCGTGGTCGCTGAAGCCGTCGGCGGATGTGACGGCAGTGTCTAGTCATGTCAGTGAATGACCATATGTGGGAAGCAGAATATGCATACCAATCGTAGCGAAAGTGACATTAGTGGTCGTGTCTGTCTCCTCGCGGTAGTAGTAGGCACGCTCGGTAGGCTTGCCAATGCCGTAGAAACAGTAGATCTTCATGTTTGGTGCCAGTGGTAACCTCGTCTCGAGTGGATTCATCCATTTCGCGGGAATCTTCTCGTTATCATCCACCACTTTCTTGCTATGGGCAACTCCCTGGCTGTAGCTACGCTGCGTGGAGTCCTTGTACCAGTCTTCGGTCTGGGAAAACACGTATGAAATGGAGTCGCCAACGGTCAGATTTCTCGGCGTAATCGTCCCATTGGACTCTTTCCAGCTGATGAATTTGCCGTATGTGACATTCTGGCCGGGTTGATCGTCAGGTGCTCCTGTCTCGTCGCCCCAGACAGCGTCGCCGCCGATCGGAAGCATGCTGCTGATGCCAGGCATTGCGCGGAAGATCTCTGCGCGCTCCTGTCTTGACAAGAACTTCTCCAGACCATACACAGCAAAGGCATTCAACTGGGCGGTATCTCTCATCTCGCCGGAGAGCACTGCGGGCACTCCTTTGCTAGCACCGAGCATGCACCCGGAAATGTTGATCCAGGACTCGATGTGGTCATCCACCCATGAAGATCCTCCATTTCCGTATCCTTCAGCCTCGACCCAATGGAAGAAGTAGAACAGGACTTGTGAGCCCATGGAATGCGATAGCAGAACCGTCTTTTCTCCTTTGATCTTTTTGGCCAGCTCGATGTGATTCTTCAGTCGAGTGAAGTATTGATCCCGTATCTCGTAGTTCAAGTAACTCATACGCCAGTCGTAGGCAGCCGTGAAAGCATTTGTCGGATCGTAACCTATCGTAGCCAGATTCTCCAGAATCTTGTTCCAAATCCAGTAGCCAGTAATGAAAAAGTCGGCAGCGTCAAATCCTTGAGCAGCACGTAGCTTGACACCAGGCGGGTCCACACCAGTGTCCTTATCCAGCATGATATGCCTCTTCCAGTTCGGTTTATCCAATATCAATGCCCTCATCATGCTCCACGAGCCCCATAACCTTTTTCGAAAATATTGTCGCGACTCGTCTTCTGTTCCCCAGCTTTCCAGACCTGTCGAAATGACTCCGGGAATCATAATCACCGGATATTTCGCCTTGATCCCATCTTTTCGGGCGTGGAGACCAACGGCGAACGAATCGTAGTTGACGACTTCTTTCTCGGAAGACTACAGTTAAGAAACCCTTGGTCAACATCAGCGCTGCCACAAAACAGCATTATCTGGACGGACCAGAGTTTGACAGTCGTACCTGCAGATTCTGCACATCATTGACGAGGCCCTTGGGAATCACATCGTACAGATTGTCCAAGTTCAACTCCTCTAGCCCCGCCAACTGAACAAGCTTGTCCAGGCCTCCATCCTTGGTCGCGAAGAAGCCTGCGACGACGAGTCCGAATAGACCTCCGAGTGCAAATATCCACGCATTCCTCCTCTTCGAATTCTTGGGCTTCACATTCTTCCGCAGCGCGTCCAGCTTCTCGTTCGATATGATTCTGAAGGCATCTCCACCAGCTTCCTTCGGTGCGGGCGCTGGGCTCGGATCGCGGGAGTCGTCGGGCGTGTCGCCATCTCCGCCAAAGATCCGCCGCCGCAGAGTGGACATAATAGCAAAATGCGACTCGGTACGTAGCAGAGCTCAGCAAGTCAAGAAAGATGCACGATGGCAGCGCTGGGATGTTTCGACCCGGCATCTCCGACAAGCTAGCAGAAAGTTCGACCAGGTTCCTCGCACAATGACGGAATGATCAGCTGCGCTAGTCACACTGCGCGCTCCGAGCTTCTCTTCACATGCAAGCTCCATTTCGGAACAATCACCTGGCTTTTTATTCTTCGACATTTCCTGTTTTGGACTAGACAACCATCTGGAAGCACGACACACATGCGACCTCCCGGACGGTCTCGTCGTCGACCGGTATCCGCTCCTGATGGCTGAGACGGCGGAGGTGGTCGCGGAGAGCACCATCGAGCAGGAAAAGTCCAGCGAACCGACGAAACCATCCGCAGCGAAGCTTCGCTATATTTCATATGGAACCGAGAAAGAAACCCCCTTCCTTCCTGCGATCAAGCAGTTGATCTCCAATGATCTCTCCGAGCCGTATAGTATCTACGTATATCGGTACTTTCTCTACCAATGGGGCGACCTTTGCTTCATGGTGAGTATTCGCACGATTGCTGTCCTCCGATTGGAAGCTTGTCTGACCCAAATGTCTCAGGCTCTGGACGAGCAAGATGAGCTCATTGGGGTCATCGTCTGCAAACTCGAACAGCACCGCGGAGGCCCCATGCGAGGCTATATTGCCATGCTCGCAACCCGCTCAGAGTACAGAGGTCAAGGAATCGCGAGCAAACTGGTGCGAATGGCCGTGGACAAGATGATCGAAAAGGACGCTGACGAAGTAAGCACTGGCCACATCCAAACTGAAACCACATCATTGACAAGTCTCCCAGATCGCCCTCGAAACCGAAGTCGACAACATCCCTTCCCTCCGCATCTACGAGAACCTAGGCTTCATTCGCGCGAAACGTCTGCACAGGTACTATCTGAACGGCAACACGGCGTATCGACTGCTGCTGTATCTCAAACCTGGTATTCCGTTCTTGCGGACGCAACGGCCGGACTATTTCCCGCCTATGGATGATGGGGAAGGGAGGTATCATCAACGGACGTCTTTGGAAAATGAGTCGGAGGATTTTTGGCAGAGGGGGATGGCGGAGTTGAATTTGAGGGATGTGCACGGGGAGTCGCATGATGTAATGGGATGAGGAGAGGCGGTAGGAGAGGGATACTGCGTCATTCACGCGTTTACTGGAGCGTCTTGCTGAGATACCCGTATGAATGATCAAGATTGCATGCTCAAATGCTTCATACACGTTGATCAGGTGTGCTCAGGTGGCCGTGTGCCTCCACTGTCCACTGTGACCGACCGTCAACTCGGTATGGACGCTGTTCATGCGACCGGTCAGAGATTGAGCCGCTGAGCTGAGCAAGGCTGAAGTTGTACAGGTCGGGCTTTTCGCGAGACGAAATGGATGGAAATTCCCTGGGAGTGGAAATGGTCGTGCAGGTTCAGTCCAGGACATGTTATTTAGCCGTACAGGTAGGTTCACATGACATGACCGATAGAGAATACGACAGCGTTAGCCAGACATGCGATCTGGCCGTGCAGATAGTTGATGGTGTAGATGAGGAATTGAGAAGGTAGGCCGTACACTGTAGAAAGAACCTGGAAGGCGAGGACATGCATGCATGCTTATGTAACCATTGCCGACCGTCCATCCGAAGGCACGGTCCTCGCCCGCGCCTGTCTTAAAGCAGAACGTCATGTGCGGGACGAGAAGCCCTGAGAGGCACTCTGGAATGTTTGCGAGACAGCGCTTGCGGACTTTTATGAGCCAGACCTTGACCACATTCGAATCAATACACGCTCGTTACTTTGAGTCCTGCCGCTCTGGTTGCTCTTCAAGACCTCCGACAACGATTGCGATCCGATACATTCTCTCTCTTCCCTCCTCACCTGCGCTGCGACCAACCAGGCCACCAGATCCCCCACCACGAGTGAGACAGTGGAGTGCTGAAAGACTTCAACAAAGAAGGGTGCCGCCGACATGGCCTCGCTTGCGGGCAGAGGCCGTGCGAAGATTCGCGCACCGCGACGGGTAAGCACATGCTACTTGCGAGCTTCTTTGATCTTCACTTGCATCGTCCACCCCATCTGACAGCTTGCCTTCAACAACCAACCGACACTTCAGCTTCCTCTCACGAGCAACGACATCCGCTAACATGGCTTCTCGCCGCAAGCAGGGACTCCAGGCCGATGTCGATTTCGAGACCACATGGTCAACACTAGAACGCGCATTTATCGAGATCCACACGAAGAACGCTTCTGCGCTATCATTCGAGGAGCTGTACCGCAATGCATACAAGATCGTGCTGAAAAAGAAGGGCGATGAGCTGTACAACAAGGTGGTGGACTTTGAGCAGACATGGCTCGGCGAGACTGTGCGCCCTCGCATCGTTCAGCCACTACCGCCTTCCCTGCTTCTGACCGATGGTTCCTCTAAAACACTGGCGACGGAGTCAGAACGTCGCGTAGCCGGAGAGAGCTTCCTTCGGGCATTGAAGCAAGCATGGGAGGAACATCAGGTGTGCATGGGTATGCTCACGGACGTGCTGATGTACATGGTAAGCTACCGCAACACTACAACCGCTGGAAACCATGTGACTGACGTACTGAAGGATCGTGTGTATTGTACCGACCATCGTAAACCCTCAATATATGCCAAGTCAATGGGTCTGTTTCGCGACCAAATCCTCCAATATCCCGTCCGACCGAGCCTCCCCAGCTTACTCGAGATCCTCACGCACACAATCCTCGACCAGGTCAGGATGGACCGTGATGGCGACAGCATCGACACATACCTCATCAAATCCAACGTCTACCTGCTGGAAGGTCTGTACGAAACGGACCACGAAGTGGAAGAGGCGAAGCTGTACCTGCGGGCATTCGAAGGACGATTCCTTCAGGAAAGCGCCGACTTCTACCGCGAGGAAGGCGAGCGATTATTGAAAGAGTCAGACGCCGGGACATATTGCAAGCATGCGAAGAGACGCATCGACGAAGAGATTGATCGGTGCAGGACGACATTATCAGAGAGCACTTCACCGCGAATACAGCAGGTGGTCGAGGATGAGCTGATTCGACACAAGATGAAGGGGTTGATCATGATGGACAGCGGCGTGCAATACATGGTTTACAACGATAAGTTTCATGAACTTCACTTGGTGTTCGACCTGGAGGCCCGCGTCGATCCGCGCAAACCGGAACTCACAAGAGCCATTCAAAAGATCATCGCAGACATGGGTGGGAAGATCAACGATGCGGCGGTCGCAGCTGCACAAGCTCCGCCTCCTGCGCTGGCCTCAAATACAGCCCCAGCTGTTCCAGGTGGTACGAAGCAGCTCAACCAGCAGACAGCGGCCGCACTGCAGTGGGTGGAGGATATCTTGGAGTTGAAAGACCGATTCGACAAGATTGAGAGGACATCGTTCAACAACGACCAAGCCATCTCGACTGCGCTCACCCGTAGCATGGGTGAGAACATCAACAATTTTAACCGAGGCAGCGAGTACATCTCGCTTTTCATTGACGACAACATGAAGAAGGGCATCAAGGACAAGACTGATGTCGAGGTGGAGCAAATTCTGGAAAAGGCCATCATCCTCTTGCGATATCTGCAAGACAAGGACATGTTTGAGACGTACTACAAAAAGCATCTCTGCAAGCGCTTATTGCTCAACAAGAGCCAGAGTCCTGAAGTTGAGAAGCAGATGATCAGTCGGATGAAGATGGAGCTCGGCAACAGCTTCACTCTTAAACTCGAGGCCATGTTCAAGGATATGAACCTGAGTGTCGACCTGACCAACGACTACCGCAAGCAGGTGGCCAAGCTCGGAGATGTGGATCGTTCGCGCGTCGACCTCAATGTCAATATCCTCACATCCATGACCTGGCCACTGGAAGCATTCCGCGGCGGATCCGAAGAGGAGAACGAATCGAAAGCCCAGATCATCTACGCCCCGGCTCTCGACCGTGTCCGCGTCGGTTTCGAGCGCTTCTACACCGACAAGCACTCCGGCCGGAAATTGGCATGGCAGAGCAACATGGGCACAGTCGACATGCGCGCCATCTTTCCCAAATCCAAGCGCGACAACGGCGCCCTTCGCACGCATGAAGTCAACTGCTCCACATACGCTTGCCTGATCCTCCTTCTCTTCAACGACCCTGCCACGAGCGATTCAACCACAACTCTCACCCTCGAAGAAATCCAAGCGGCGACCAACATCCCCATGTCCGCTCTCACCCGCAACCTCCAATCTCTTGCCGTCGCGCCTAAGACCCGGCTCCTCACCAAAGAACCCATGTCCCGGGAGGTCAAGCCAGGCGATCGCTTTGGCTTCAACGCCTCCTTCGTGCCCAAGGCGATCAAAATCACCGTCAACGTCGTTTCCGCAGGGAACAAAGTCGAAGGCAATGATGAGCGCAAGGAGACAGAGAAGCGCAATAACGACAGCCGGGCCTTTGCGGTTGAAGCGGCGGTCGTGAGGATCATGAAGATGAGGAAGACGTTGAGCCATGCGGAGTTGTTGAACGAGACGATCGGAGCGTTGAACACGCAGTTCAAGCCGGATGTGGGCATGATCAAGAAGAGGATCGAGAGTCTGATCGAGAGGGAGTATCTTGCGAGGATTGAGGAGGCGCCAGTGCCGAGTTATCGGTATTTGGCGTAGATGTGGCATGGGTTGGTTGCTTTCGCGGGATTTGCATGGCATCTGGCGTTACTCCTACGCATGGTGATGAGGATTTTTCGAAACGACAAGACACGAGACATTTGCATGGCTGCATTCACATCGGATGGGTAACACGGGACTCGAAGCAAGGCGTCATGGATGAAGGGAGCGTTTTCGATGCCTTTCCAGCAGGACGAGATAGATACCCACACAACGAAGTCTGCTAAACTTCCGTTTACACTCTGCTCTCTTCGCGGATTACTTACTCGTCCGCTGATTGCCGATGTCTATTTACCGCGATTATTCTCATCAAGATCGTGAGCCAGGAAATACATGAAAGTGGTTGGCAGATGTCTTTCAGTCTCGCAACTTGATGTCGAGTTGATTTTCTTATCGTTAAGGGAAATACCCATCACAAATGGCAGCAATTAATAAACGCGATCTCCTCGGTTTCAGAACTTTCGATTTTTGCATCGGCGTTGATTAAAAGAACATCCGCTAGCTCCGGACGTAACCGAGCCAGTCAGCGTTCGTATCAGCTCCGCCGTTCGCCATGACGCAGGACTTCCAAAATCAGTGTCGCTGTAGAAGCCTCTGAACCGAAAAACGAAAATCTCCACGACCAGACTGGAACTCCTACCACACGTGCCGGATGCAGGAACAAGTTCGGTAGGAGCGACGTTGGGAGTATTTCAAAGGTCCGGATGCGGTGGGGGCGAGAAAGGCCGGAATGAGAAGTCGGCAGCGCAACTTTTCGAATGACGGCGTCTTTTTTGTCTCTGCACATTTTCACAACGACTGGGAGGCTGGAGGGGCGACGTGTGCGCACGTTTTGCAAGTCAGTTGAAGCTGTTGAAGTGACGAGCAACCCAGAACTCGTCGTTCATCGACAGTCGTGTTTGCACATTTCTGCGACGAACACCGTGCGGCATTGTGCGTCGCACTATTCCTGCCGGCTGCGAGCGGCACAGCACATGGCCTCGCCTACCGGAGACGGGTATACGAATGATCGGAAGATCGAACCCAGCGGGTGCCGTGTGCCACGGCGCGCACGTTTACGGCTGAGATGGTGTGGACCGGAGCATATCTTGCGGTGATGAAAAGTTGCAAGCATTGCTGTCGCACTGTAATTTCGTCTTGGGGCTTTTTGTCTCACGGTGTCGTTGATTCGTTGCGCAGATAAGTTTTACGATATCATCCCCATGAAGCAGAGGGATAATGACAGGAAGCGAGGTCAGAGGTTGACGAAGCGAGGTCTTCGATTCAGGCAACTGTGCAAGGCACTGCTGGAAACCGGAGTCAAGACCATGTGTCGACCGTTTCAGTCCACGCGGGATAGCCAGGGGTCATCCCTCTTATAGATTTCTTTCGTGTTCGTATTGGAAGTGGAGAGAGCTTCTGGACTTGTCTTGTCACAACGAGCTCACTGGAGCCACGCGAGCATATCGACACAACGCGACGCCGTTTGCCATGCGTGACCATGACGAGGGAACGACGGCAAGGCTCAAGCAGAGGCCATCAAATATATGCAGGTACGGGACGTGGACGACCAGCATGTGGAGTTTGCCTGCAGGTGTACCGCACCGCCCGCCAGCTATTGGGAGAAACGAATCGGTGACTCTGCGATGTTCTTACGGTGTGCGGTGTCACCTTGCACTCGGCGATAGGCATATGCGGGACTTTTTGTCACTTTCGCGTTTCATCGAGCGCGGTTCACTGCAGGCGTTGGTCTTGATGGTGGGGCGCTGCTTCCGACTCACCAGCCAATGCGCGTCGCGACATGGACTTTTTCGTGTTCTATCGATCCAAGGTCACGACTGTCATCACTGTTGTCTTGTGTAAGTGTTCATCCTGTGGGCGCCAGCAGTCTCGCACAGATTGGCGGTCTCACCTGGGATAAAACCCACAAATTTAATGGAGGTGAGACGGGATCGTCACAAAACACCAATAAGTGATTGCCGAGACACGACATCTGATCGGGAAGTGTTCGTGTTCCCATGGGTGGCGAATCGACACCCGCCTTGCCGTTCAGGAACAGGAGAGGAATCGGAGAGTTGTGCAGCCGCGGAAGTGGGGAGGAAGTGCAGCGAGTTCAACGAGTGGATGCGTTCCTTCCCGTCTTGGGTGTCGATGGTCTCTCTTAGCGCCGAGCCAGTCTCCTCTTTTCTCTCCTGTCGCGGGACCTCACCCCCTGGTCTCCGCTGCTTGCGTGGCCAACGAAACACCGACCGAAAGTCAACGACTGTGACATCTTGGTCCACCTGGCGCGCTCGGCGGCATGAAACGCACCTCTGCGTGATTGTCGTGCGGCACTCGTGCCTGAGCAGGACGGCGCAGCGCTTCCTACTGAGGCACCATCCCGTGGGGCACACTACTACAACCTCCCTTTTCCTCTGTCTACGCGCTCTGCTTCCTCTCCTCTTCCTCCTCTTCCCCGTCTGTACATCCGTGAATACCTTTTCCAGGCTTTCCTTGCTGCCACTCTCATTCGAGCATTCGCTCATTCCATTCCCTCGTCTTCGGACAGTCCACCCTCATTCAACGACTCTCAGCAATATCGCCCTGGTCGGCATCTCACGCTCAGCGCTCCAGTAGCAGCTTCAATCGATTCACGACTTCCAACAGTACATTCAGCATTCACGACAGCATTTCCACAGCAGGACCCACATTGAACCCTCCGACCGAACAAACACAACATCATCAACCATGTCGCCCATCTCCAAATTCACCATCCTAGCCCTGGCCACCTCGGCTTTGGCCGTTCCGTTCGCTGGCAACAACCACGGCCATGATCATGCTCGTCTCCACAAGCGACAGACTCCAGCCGGATACGGTAACAGCTCGACTGTGGCCAATGCCCAGGCTCCCCCATCTTACGGTGCATCTTCAAGCGTCGCCAACGCTGTCCCGGCCACTTCATCCGCTGTTTCTGCTGTAGTGCCACAGTCGTACGGTGCATCTTCCAGCGTTGCTGACGCCGCCTCCGCCAGCTCGTCCGATGCTGCTGCCACGGCTCCGGTCTACAGCTATGCGCCTGAATCCTCGGCTGATGCTGCTGCCACGGCTCCAGTCTACAGCTATTCGCCTGAATCCTCTTCCGAGGCCAATGCTGTCGTTCCCTCCGCATCTGCTTCTTCCTCTGACGCCAACGCTGCGAGTCCTACTCCATACGCCTCTTCGAGCGATGCCGCTATCATTTCCGCGCCAGTCAACAGCAGCTCTGCCGCTGCCACTGGCCCAGCGCCGTACCAGTCATCGAGCGAGGCGGCTGCTACGGTCCCAGTGCAGTCTTCCACTGCTGCGGCGACGGCGCCCGCCACTTACCCAGATGCTTCCAGCTCCGAGGCCGCCAACGTCCCAGCCGAGACTGACTCGACCTCCACGAAGAAGGTCAAGACCACTCGCACTACGACTGTGTTCACGACTGTCTACGCGACCTCTTCTGAGGCCCAGCCTGCTGCGACCCAGCCTGCTTCTGCTCCGGCAGCCTCGAACAACGAGAACTCGCCCGTGAATACCGCTCCGGCCAACGCACCAACCGCAGACGCTGAGCAGTGCGCCGCCGTGACCATCACAGCGACTGAGAAGGTGACTGAGTACATCACCGTCAACCCAGCTGGCAGCACCGTGGCTGCTTCTACCGCTGCTGCGGAAACCGTCAAGATCACGTCGACTGTGTACAACAACCCCAGCCACACCAAGTCATCCGAAGCTGCGGCTCAGCCAACTAGCAGCAAGGCTTCTGCTTCGGCTCCGGCTTATGAAGCTCCTAAAAGCAGCGAGGCCGCTGGCACCGCGCTGGCACCGCACCTTCCGCGCCAGCCTATGAAGCTCCTAAGAGCAGCGAGGCACCGCACCTTCCGCGCCGGCATACAACGCGCCTGTCTCGAGCGCGGCTGCTTCTGCTTCCGTACCAGCTTACAGCGCTCCCAAGAGCAGCGAGGCCGCAGCCACTGCACCGGCATACGCTCCTGTTTCCAGCGAGGCTGCCTCCGCTTCAGCACCATCATCCAGCGCACCAGCATCGTCCTCCGAAGCCTCAGCCGTTGCATCTAGCATCGGCTCCGCCCCAGCCAGCCACCCAACCGGTTCGACCACCGGCGGCAAGCGCGGTCTCGCCTACAACGACGCCAGCCTCACGACCTGCTTCGCCGGTTCCTCCGAAATCTCCTGGGCCTACAACTGGGGTTCTTCCCGCGACGGTCTGTCTTCCCACTACAAGTTCATTCCCACTCTCTGGGGCACCCGCGAGGACTTCACTTCCGTCTGGGACGTCAACGTCAAGAAGGCTATTGCCGATGGTGCCGAGTACATTTTCTCCTTCAACGAGCCCGATCATGGCGAGCAGGCGAGCATGACCCCGGCCGCGGCTGCGACTGCGTACCAAAAGTACATGAACCCGCTCAAGGGTCAAGCGAAACTCTGCGCTCCTTCCGTGACCAACGGTGGCGAGGGCATGGGTCTGTCCTGGTTGCAGTCGTTCCTCGACTCGTGCGGTGACGACTGTGCGATTGACGCTTTGAACGTGCACTGGTACGACGCGGCGAGCAACTCGGCGTACTTCAAGAAGCACGTGCAGGACGCCATTGACATGGCCGACGGCAAGCCTGTTTTCGTCTCCGAATTCGGCGCTTCTGGTTCCGACGAGGAGATCACCCAGTTCTTGCAGGAGGTCATGCCCTGGATGGACAGCAATGCGGCTGTTGTTGGGTACGCTTACTTCATGGTCAAGGACGGCGATCTTGTTACTGGTACCGAGCCTTCGAGCTACGGTAACACGTACAAGACTTACACTTCGTAAGGAAACGAGGTGTGAGGGACCTGTTTGTGCTGGTCACTGCGGGTTGCAAAGCGAACAAGAAAAAGCACGAGGCCCGCAGTACAGTCTGTGGGACCTGGAACGGCTTTGGACATTGATGACTTTATTTAGTTTCTCTTTCTTGTAGATTCGAGATTTGTGGTTTTTGGGAGATCATTGCGGAGGAACATGGCACTTGGCATGGATCTTGGGCATGGCGATTTAGTTCTGTTCGACAGCGGTATTTGATCCGTGAACCTTGGTACATATGATGTAAACGTTCGAGATCTCTCTTACCTGTGACCTGGTTGACATGAGTGCTTTTGTGCTTCTGCCGTCTTGTCAGATTGTTGTCTGCGATCAGAACCTGCTTCCTCGTGCTCAAATGCACACTCCGAGCTATTGAAGTGCAAACCGTACCGTACAATCTGAGCGGGATCATAAAGACAGTTGTGGTGTTGAGAGGACGTTGTTGTTTCACCAAAGAAGGGAAGGGGTGCTGTCGCTGCGTTGCCTGCATTGGGCGTCGCTTACGTAGCCTCATCCCAGGCTGGACGGGAGACAACAACCTCTCTCATTGATCTACAACTTTTCATTTACGCCAACTATCAACCACTGAGCACACGATATACGCTGCTTTGGCGACACACAATCTTCCACCGTCGCGATGCGTATCGAGCGCCTGCCAACAACGCTGCTCCTCCTCTTCTCCGCGCCGTTGGCCCACGGCTTCTATCTCCCTGGTAGGCACCAGCCCTCCCATACCAGACTCCCAACAACTAACCAACTATACAGGCATAACACCCACCAACTACAAACAAGGCGACCTCGTCCCTCTCACAGTCAACCACCTCACTCCCGCCCAAAGCTCCAAGGACACCCAAATCCGCTCCGCCTTCGCCTTCGATTACTACTCCCCTCAATTCCACTTCTGCGCGCCCAAAGATGGCCCGAAAGACATCTCCGAGTCGCTGGGCAGCATTCTCTTCGGCGACCGCATTCAAACTTCTCCCTTCCAATTACACATGCTAAAAGATGAGTCCTGCCGCGCCGTGTGCGACGAGGTGGAGTTTGAGCCAGTGGACGCGAAGTTTGTGAACAAGAGGATCATGCTGGATTACAACATAAACTGGCTGATTGATGGACTACCCGCGGCGCAGCCGTACAATGACCCCACGACTGGCGAGGACTTCTATCAGCCTGGGTTCGCGCTGGGCGATGTGGACGGCGAGACACCGCAGTTGAACAACTATTTTGAGATTGATATTGAATATCACGAGGTGCAAAAGGGGCAATTCCGCGTGGTGGGCATCATTGTCAATCCGGCCTCGAGGCAAAATGCGAGGAAGACGGGCAAAGGAGACGACCTCGCAGCGAGTGGATGCGGCGGAGGACCAGCCTTGGTGCTCTCGGAGAAGAGCAAGACAAAAGCGACTTGGACATACAGCGTCAGATGGATACAGTCCGACACCTCCTTCGCGACCCGCTGGGACAAATACCTGCACGTCTTCGACCCGAAGATCCACTGGTTCTCCCTCATCAACAGCGCGGTGATTGTCATGTTCCTCATCGGCATGGTCTCCACCGTCCTCCTCCGCACCCTTCGCAAAGACATCGCCCGCTACAACCGGCTCGATCAGCTCGGACTCGACGACCTGAACTCCACCGGTGTGAGTGCTGAAGACGGCATTCAAGAAGACTCCGGCTGGAAACTGGTGCACGGCGACGTCTTCCGCCCTCCGCGTAACTCCCTCGCTCTCGCCATCTTAGTGGGGAACGGCGCCCAACTGTTCATGATGGCGGGTTTCACCATCGTTTTCGCCGTGGTCGGTTTCCTCTCTCCCTCTAACCGTGGCTCCCTCGCGACCGTCATGATCCTCTTGCACACCATCTTCGGCTTCGTCGGCGGCTACGTCTCCTCCCGTGTGTACAAGTCCTTTGGTGGCACCGCCTGGAAACAGCTCTTCACCCTCACGCCCTGCGCCGTCCCGGTGATCGTCTTCGCGACCTTCTTCCTGCTCAACCTCTTCGTCTGGGCGCGGGCGTCTTCCGGAGCGGTGCCTTTTACGACCATGCTCGTCATTGTGGGAATCTGGTTCCTCATCTCTGTTCCGTTGTCTCTGACAGGTTCCTGGCTCGGATTCCGCCAACCCATGGCCGACCCACCTGTCCGCACAAACCAGATTCCGCGCCAAATTCCGCCCTCAACGGGTTACCTCCGCTGGATACCCAGTATGCTGCTGGTCGGTGTGCTCCCCTTTGGCGCGATATTCGTGGAGTTGTACTTCATCTTGTCGTCGCTATGGAGTTCGCGGATCTACTACATGTTCGGCTTCCTCTTCCTCTCCTTCGGCTTGCTGGTCGCTACCACGGCCGCTGTGAGCATGCTGATGATATACTTCCTGCTGTGCCAGGAGAATTATCATTGGCAATGGAGAGCGTTTGCGAGTAGTGGCGCATCAGCACTATATGTCTTCGCGTACAGTCTACTGTACTGGGCCAGGATGTTGTCTTTTAGCAGTTTCACGGGTGGACTGTTGTATCTGGGATACAGCGTGCTGTTGAGTTTCTTGTGGTTTTTGTTGAGTGGTGAGTTACCTTCCCCCTGATGTGAGAGTGTATGACTTACTGACAATTGACAGGATCGATCGGCTTCTTTGCGTGTTGGGTGTTTGTGAACCGGATCTACGCCTCCATCAAAATCGACTGATTGAGTCGTCGAAAGTGGGCGTGAGTGACTTGGAGTGAAGGCGAATCATAGAGGAGCACTTGTAAGAGCTTGTGTGAACGGATAGTTTCCAAGGATACTAGATACTACTGGAAGCGGATACTTTTAGAAGCGATACTTTATGTCATTTGTATATTGCACTCCCTTGAAGCCGCAGATCTCGCCTCCGTCTCATCACCTCCTTCTTAACTAGCTACATCCTCCAAGTGCCACTGTACAATGCTGGAGCCCGGACACCAATAACCAATGTGAGTGACAGCGCTTCCTCTTCCTAGGACTATTTCAATGTTAGTTCTCACATACTCCCCCTGGTTGTCAATCAACCTCACATGAAGACACCTCATCAACCGAGATCCTTTTCCAACGATGCCATGACTACAAAATCGAATGGCAATGTGTCAAGTCATTCTAGAAGGATTCGATCCGCCATGCATAGTCTATCTTGGCTGCATTCGCGAAAACGCCATGGCAAGACGGCACACGTCTGAGATCAAGACGAGGCTGAACATTTCCTCACCATCTCACGGCATGTCTTCTTCGCCGCACTGCACTAACGATACAGAGCTCAAATGGCCGCAATTGCCGAGTCTACGGAACTGCAGCAGCTGCTGAGGGACCTGGATCAGCAGAAAGAGGCCTACGATCGAGCCATTGCCAAGGTACAGGAATACATAGCCTCGCCACAGGCCGTGTCGTCGAGTTCGCCCACTTCAGCTCCGAGTTCTTCGCGAATATCTTCTGTGCCTCGACCTAGTCTGCAGCGCCCACTCGTTACGCCATTGGATGGCCTGACACATTTACGGAAATGGTCGTCGACGGGAATGTCAACCGTCGACACCTCTTCCCGCTTGACCGGCGACGAGTCCGATGACGAGGAAGATCAGAGCTTGTACGCTCCAGATCCGCTTTCGCAGGAAATCTACGGAGATGAAGGTCTCCGGGAACATCTTCGAGATTACACTTGGACTGAAGACGGGCGGAAGGTCGTGCGATCATTTGCCGGAAGAAAGACCAGTGTCGAAGCCGAGCATCTCATCCTGCGGCAGAAAGGGCCCCTGCCTGATCAAACACATCACACGCACTTTCAGATCTTCGACGTGGGAAACGATGGTGCTCTGCTGCCCATTGAAGCGAAGCACGAGAAAGTCACCAATCGGCCCACAGCTCTATGGCAGACGATCAAGAGTATCAACCCGGAAACGAGACAACGCAAAGCCGTGGGCAGAATCACAATCGTCCGCGAACCAGCTCCAATACTATTCGGTGCCCTCCACTACACGATGCACAAGCACTTCGACATGGACGAGCTGTTCGGCCACCTCGTGTCAACAACCTCCACATGGTGCAACTTCGACCGTGCTTTCCACGCCGATCCACGACGGCAGAGCTCTTTCGTCTTCATATTCGAGTACTTCACACTCATAGGCGAAGAATGTCAACCGATGGCATGGCAAATTGCGGATACCCATGGTTCGCGAAATCCCGAACATATCGCCATCACGAGGTGCAGCTCCGTTGTGGCATTATCGCTGAAGGGCAAACCCATCAAGAAGATTCGCAATCCGGATCGTCGAGCTGTTAGCGTTCATGGATATGTGTACGACCCTTGGAGTCCTTATCATGTGCTAAATATCCAGTGCTTCCCCGACTGGGAGAGCTCGATGGACGTACACAATTCGACTCAGCACTATGGTACGTTCACATACGGCGGGATGAGTTACCTCGTAGAATCGTGCTGAGTGCAATTGAACAGTGAACGGAGTCGAGGCTTTCCTAACGACGGTACTGGCAGAGTACAAAGACGCCGAGAAACGCTTCGACGACATATACAAACAGATAGCCAAACTCATCACGCCCCCTCTCGCCTTCATGTTCGAAGCCGACATCCGCGACAAGCTCTTGTTCGAAGACGACAAATACACCTACTCCCGCCGCTACTTCTGGGCCTTTCAAACGCTCGGCATCATGATCGACAGCATGACAGCAATGGTGGACGCCTACGACGACCACCTCACCGACGAAGTCTGGGAAGGGCAACACCGCACCATATGGCCGCTGTGGGAGCAGGAATCCGCTCGCAACAAGTACCACAAGAAGAAACTCGCCGTCGTGCGGACGAAACTCACGCGGCAGGTCAAGCGCATCACCAAGCTCATCGCGGAGTACCAAAAGCGTCGCGAAGAAATCTCTCGGCTGCGAGACCAGCTGTTCTCCGGTACGAGTGTGATGGAAGCGAGGAAATCCGTCCAGCAAGCGGAAATCACGGTCCAACAAGGCCACAACATCAAATTGCTCACGCTGGTCAACCTGTTCTTCCTCCCTCTCACCTTCGTCACGTCAGTCTTTGGAATGGAAATCCTCCCGGAAAGTAAGTCCTCCCTCCCTCCCATCCAAACCCCATCCCTGTTCCCCCTACCAACCAATGGGCGCGTGTCACAGGTGAACCCCTCTGGCGCTTCGCCGCCGTCACAGTAGCAATCTGTCCCCCCTGCTTCATCCTGATCGGCTCCCTCAATTCCCGCGCCGGTCTCCTCTGGTGGCAATCCAAATGCTACGCCGTCTGGAACGGTCTGCGCAAACTCTGGCCGCCGGGCCTCCACCACGATGACTCCCCGGCTCTGAGTCGCGCGCCGACTATGGTGGCGTCGTCGACGACGACGACGACGACGGCGAATGGATATCCTTTGCCGAGCGATGTTTCCACGCACGCGAAGATGGCGAGGCGGTTGCGGAGGGTGTCTGAGAGTAGGAATGGGGAGAGGGAGAAGTTTTCCACGCCGGTGAGGAGGGAGTCGGAGGTGATGCCGGAGGGGATGGAGGTGCGGTGTGGGGAGTCGAGGGGGCAGCAGGGGATGTCGAGGAGGATGAGCGAGATGATTGATAGTAGTGTGTTGCCGCTGGATAGTAGTGTGTTGCCGCTGGCGAGGAGTCGGACGTTGAAGGAAGAGGGGTGAGGGAGGGAGGTGAGGGGAGCTTATAACGTATGATGGATTCCATGGAAGTGACGGGCTATTAGTAAATGAGTCTCTGCTCCAAGTGCACAGTCTGAGATAGGCGGGGACAAACATCGCCGGCGTCGCAGATCCAGATCACAGCCACCGCCCTCAGGCATCATTACCTTAGCATCTAGACATCACACCCGCAAGCTCCATACATCGCGCAACGTCCCATAGCCTCATCACAATCCCCGTCCCACGCCACGCCACCTCTCCCCTCCATACCTTGTTTTCCCCAATCCGAAAAAAAATCTCACCTACCTTACTTAATCCCCAAAACCCCACAAACCACCTCCCTCCTCCCCTCCCCCACAACCCCCCTCACCACCTCCCCCATAAAATCATCACGCCGGGGTAGCCGGGTTTCGTGAGGCCGGAGACTGGCCTCTCCGCTGATTGGGAGGAAGATGGGTGGAGGGCGAGTTTGCGTTTGGAGGGGGCGAGGAGGTGATGGAGCCAGATGATGACGGTGAGAGATTTCGGGGAGGAGGGGTTTGACGCGGTCGCCTCGGGTGGGTTGGGATGGTGATCGGTTGGCGAGGAGGTGAGGTCGTCGAAGAGGGAGATGACGGCGTCGAGGCATTCTTCTCCGATTTGGCAGATGGAGGTGATGCGGTGTTGGAGGGGGTCGCGGAGGTCGAGGTTGTGGGTGCGGGCGAGGAGGACGGAGGGGAGGGAGGTGGTGAGGTAGGTGTCTGGGAGGCGGAGGGTGAAGGACGAGGAGGAGGAGGAGGAGGATGGGGACGTGGTGTAGGATAGTTCTCGGGATTTGGGGTGGTAGGTGATTTGGTCGGGGTACATAGATTCGAGGAGGGAGATTTCGGTTTCGAGGCGGGTGATGAGGGAGGAGGGGGAGGAGGCCATTGTTGTGTGAGTTGAGGATTCGAGTCTGGAATTCTTTCTTGGGCGACTCGTTGTTGCGAGTTTGTTTGCTGCTGGGAGATTTGGTGGTTGCTTCTTGGCCTCAAATGGGACTTGGTTTGGTATGGCTGGCTGTGCTTTTCTTCTTCGCAGTTCAGTTCAGTAGATCTCGTCCATCGATGACGTTCGTGTATGCTGGTTTTCATGGTTACCTACTACCTAGGCATTCGCTAGACTCTATAGTTGGGACTTTGAACACCTAATGCTGGGATTGCAACATCGAATACAGTAGCCGATGCTGAAGTCAAGTGAAGTGAAGTGAAGTGAAGTCAAGTGAAGTAAAGTCATGTAGAGTCATGTAGAGTAGTAGATAATGGCGGGGCCGAATAACATCGACGTTGATCCAAAAACTTCCTGCAGACTACTGTAGTTCTACACCTGGAAAGACATCTCAATCTCCATTTAATCCAGCTCCAACTGCATTGCCCAACGTGGGAGGAGAGCTGAGGTTTAATGCTGCAGACATCCTGCACACGCTCGGCGTGATCGCGAAATGACCCTCGTGTGCCGGCAGAGGGCTACCAGTCAGTACGCATGCGGCGTTTCCTCTCGATAACGTCGCTTCAGAACGGCGCAGGACTGGCATGGCCATGTATTCCCGCGAGTGGGCGTGTCTTTCTGAAGCATGCCTTCGCGACGCGATGCAACGTCGCTGGACAGTGCTCCATGTCCATCAGGATGTCCTTCACAGCACGTCGTGCCGGACACCTGCCCATTCATAACTCCATCCCATCCCACACCAAAGAGTGAAGATATTTACCCCAGACCCGTTCAATTTGCCTCCCTCAATCCTCCTCACCCTCCCTCACCCTCCTCATCCTCTCCTCCTTCCTCTCCGCCGCGTCCTCCACCTTCCACGTCGCCTTGTCATCATAAAACTCCACGTCCCCATGAGCGCCCAACTTCCCCTTCCTCAACAACTGCCCATGTTCTCTCGCGATGTCCTCCAGCGTCATGCTCTTGTCGTTGAAGATTTTCAGATTGTCCGAGATGAGGTGCTGGGATTTACAGGTCGGACAGTTGATGACGCAGGTGCCGAAGTGGTAGGCTTGTTTGGAGATGGTGTGGCTGCTGCGCTCGAGGCACTTTTTGCAGGTGAAGTGGAGTTGGTAGGCGGGGGAGAGGGCTTTGCGGAGGGCGATGGTGTCGGCATCGGTTTGGTGTTGTTGGGTGGTGGTGGTTGAGGAGGGGTTTTGATCGGGTTGGGTGCGGTCTGTCAAGGGGCGAGGGTCCCGGGATTGAGGTTGTGAGTCGGTGGAATTGTAGCGGAGGGTACACTGTTGAAGAGGTGATGAGGCGATGGGTTGATGGCGGGTTGGGAGGGAGAGCGCGCGGATGTTGGGTTGGGTGGGGAGTCTTGCGGTGGAGCGGTGTGATCTGAAGACTGAGGCGAACGTGCGCTGGAAGGAGCGGAGGTTCCTGGGTGAAGACATGATGGTGGGCGTGAAGGTGAATTGGAGGTGGACGTGTTGCACTTTCTTGTGATGTATTGGAACTCGGACTCGGCGATCGGACTCGGACTCGGATTTGGATTCGGGGACATCATCCGAAGTGTTCACGGACAACAATTGAGCATGCTATACTGATCTCCTGATACTGACAGTGTTTGAGGCAGAGAGCACGGAACTGGATGGAGAAGAAGAAGATTCTCGCCGTGCTCGATTGTTGCCATATCATACTCACTTTCATCGATTGGCAGGTGGAAACGCGCTGGTGCCTACGGTAGCTCTCCAGTGGCACAGTGGCACAAGCCGACGCGTCCAACCTTTCACAAGACGCGACTCACTCAACCATGACGTATTGCATCCGTTCTTCAAAACGAGTGAATAATAATGAGGTGCCACTGACAATCACTGTGATGATGATGATGATGATGCTGCTGCTGCTCATGTGGAACGGTAAGTACTCATCTTCTTGCCTTCTTCTCTTTTCCCTCACCATCCACCGAATCTCGACCTTCCACTTCAACAACACTTTCAATTCAGACACCACCTTCACTCACAATGGCTCAGACACGCTCATCTCATGGCGACAACAACAGCAGCTCACCTTCGGCTGGCACCAAGCGCAAGGTCGAAGAGAGCGCCGCCGCTGATGAGAGCAACCCGAAGAGTGAGAAGCAGCAAAAGACTCTCGAGGAGACTCTCTCGACCACCAATGGCGAGGCCAAAGATTCCAAGGACAACTCACAAGCCGCGGAGTCTACAGCTCAGAGCAGCAACGGAGGAAATGCGTTCGACCAAGTGAAAGCAGACGAGAAGGATGCTGGAGCGACCAGCAAGAAAGAGGACGATACTGCTGAGGCCAAGGCTTCCAACGAAGACAGCAAGAACAACACTTCCAATGGAGAGAGCGAGAACAATGCTTCCAACGGAGACAGCAAGGACAGTATCTCCAAAGACAAGACCAAGGACACAACCGGCGGCGCCGTCGAAGAGAGTAAAGGCCGCAAAGAAGCCATGCCCTCCAACATTCTCGAGAAAGGCATCATCTACTTCTTCTCCCGTGGTCGCGTTCAAGTCGACAACCCCGACAGCGTTCAAGATCTCGCACGCAGCTACTTTGTCCTTCGCCCTCTCCCCGACGGCGCCAAGCTCACCGATGGAGCAATTCAAGACGTCAAGAACAACCGCCTCATCGCACTGCCCAAGAAAGTATGGCCCAAGAGCGGCAAGGATCGATTCATGGCGTTCGTCGAAAAGGCCAAGGTGGGTATGGATACCTTGAAGGATGAGTTCTTCTCGGGTTCAGACTACAGCACCAAGACGACGGGCACGAGACATACGCCTGAAGTCACGCCGATGGGCGAGGGCGTGTATGCGATGACATCGACGGGAGGCGGACAGGGCACCACGCATTTAGCGTACATGCTCACGATCCCCTCGGAGATCGGCGAAGTCCAGAAAGATCTCGGCATCGCAGAGAAAGGCTCCTTCGTCCTCAGCCTGAAAAACCCCGAGTCCAAAGGACCCGCCAACGCTCAACTCGACAAGGGCGCCGAGTACCCCTCCGACATCATGGAGGAATTTCGCGGCCGCTCCTGGATGCCCGTGCAAGCCAAGCACCTCGACTACGACAACGCGCAGATGTTGCTGATTGGAGAGGATTTCGAGTCGAGCACCAACCTCGAGCCGGCGCCGAAGGATGAGAAGAATGGGGAGAAGGAGACGCCGCAGGAGGAATTGGAGAAGCTGGAGGAGGAGGACGAGCATCGGGTGGAGCATCTCAAGGGCGACGATACCATCTTTGCGGATCTGGGCATCTCGAGCAAGGAGTACCCCAAAGTGCCTACGACGTGGTAGTTGTCGCTCCGCTCTTCGCGTTACTGCGATCGGGTGTAGTAGGATTTTCCGCTATGATGGCACAAAGCGCATTGTGAAGGTGTCACAGGGAGATTGACATCTAAGTCTCCTCTGAGCGGTCTCTCAGTCGCAGCTGAAGAAGCGCAATCATGAACTGTACCAATAGAACTAGCACACAGCGGACCGAGCGACCAGTCGTTGCTTGCATGTATATTGTGTATCGCTTAGCAATCTGGTCTTCTTCTTCACGTGCATGTGCGACTGAGAAGATGACCACGCCAACTTAATCTTATCCTCCCGACTGACATTGACGAAGACGCTGCCGTACATGATAATGCACACGCTATCGTACATGCAACTCAGTCAAAACTAACCGCGTCCCGGGCCCTCGGTACCTTCCTTTTCCGCGTCCCGACTCCCTGCGCTCATGGCAACATGCGACTTTATCGATCATCTTGCTCCATCCTCCTCGACATTTCCCTGCTGCTGCGGCAAGTGGGCAGGTGGGGAGAATCGCACATCTCGGATGCGGCAAGTTGCAATGGAAAGAGGCATGGATACAGGAAGAAGTCTGATTCATGCCTGAGGCCGCAATAACCTGACTAAGCGACCCTTAGATAGCTACCTACCTACACACACATCCTTCATCTCTTCTTTCTTAACTCATAGGTAATCCTCTCCTGCCGTTGTGCCAGCATGCCTTCCCTCCCTGGGTGAATGCATCTTGCTGGTCTAATCCTTCTACACCATCAAGGCTTTCGGTCCTTCGACGTATCCGCTATGTCAGATCTCATATCGGATGCCCATTTCTTCTGCAAATCCGAATCTTCTCGTCGCGGCTTCGGTTCGAGATATGGGTATCCGGAGACATTTCCCTCGGAATTGAGGGCGTCGAAATGGATTGCCGCGCATGAGGAAGCATCGCCGTGCCAGGTCCACGAAAATGCACAGGTCTTCTTTCGAGAGCTTGTCCGGAGTTTCAGCGGTGAGCTCGTAGTCGATTGCCAGACAGAACGACAGGAATCGGCGTAGTCGTTCCTTGCGGTCGCCCGGCGTGTCGAAATGACGGACACTCAGGAGTGCATGGCGCGATTCGGATTCATCATACGATTCGGATTCGTCATAGTATCTGGATGCCATGACTCTGGGCTTGTTGGCAGAACTGATGGGAGTTCTGGTCAGGGTCAGGCGCGGAGGAGAGCAGTGAGGGCCTTTGGAGCAGACCTCGAGAATTAGCCTGCCATTTCTCTGGCGTGTGAGTCCGGCGGTACTACCTTACAGCTCCAAAACCATGGAATCTCACGCCACGCTAAGTCAATGTGAAGGCTACCAAGACTAGCTCAACTACACAGGACAGCGAATTCGAATTCGACATTACCTCAGTGGTCCCCTCTGACTGCAGTGGACTAGGCAAGTAAGAATGCGCAGTTTGAACAGGAGAGACACGACATCTACCACGACGTCCATGAGATGAAAGTCGTCTCCCTCGATGGGTCTGGATCTTCGGTCATGCCTCGATATTCCCCATAGGTCCTTACGTCCTAGCCAACCTCAAACCATAGGTCTCCAGCCTAAACCACTCCTCCAGAAGATCCTTCAACACGTCACCCGCCTCAACCTTCGCCATATCCGCTACCGCAGCCTTCGCTTCGATATACAACTTGATCTTCGGCTCCGTCCCCGATCCTCGCACTGTGAGCACCACGTTCTCCAACTCACACGTAATCATCTGCGCGCTCCCGTCGACGGGTAAGTCCGGCCTTGCATCCTCGGTACCGCTGTCAACACCCGTGGTGAGATCTCTCCATCTCAAAATGTTCCTCTTGCCGAGCCCAGTCGGTCGACATCCGGCGTTGAGCGTGCGGATGTCGGTGAAGACTCTCGCCGTAACTTCGGGTGAGGGTGAGATGAGATAGGTGTTTGCGTCGACAAAGTAGCCGTGCGTGGCGTACAATTGCTGTAATTTGTCGTACGGAGTGAGACCTTCTGCGTGCCAGGCTCGACAGGCGGTCAGGAAGACGGCGGCGGCGGCGATGCCATCTTTGTCGAAGACCACCGAGGGGAACATGTATCCAATTGCTTCTTCGAAGGCGAAGATCGGGTGGAGACCTTGGGTTTGGAGGGTTTGGGCGGTGTTGCCGATCCATTTGAAGCCCGTGAGAGTTTCGGCGTAGTGAATGCCTTCTTGCTGGGCCATGGAGGCTAGCATACGGCTGGAGACAGTGGAGGCGAGCATGGCGAGTTTGCTACGGGAAGATGGGGGGTGGGTGGAGAGGATATATGCAGCGAAGAGAATCCCGAGTTGATTTCCGGTGAATTGATGCCATGTTCCGGAGTGGAGTTTTTGCGCGGCGGAGAAGCGGTCGGCGTCCGGGTCGTTGGCGAGGATGAGGGTTGTGTGATTTGCGTCGGCGGTTTGCATGGCGAGGGCGAGGGCGCCGGCTTCTTCGGGGTTGGGGAAGGGGACGGTGGGGAATTCGGGGTCGGGGTACACTTGTGTGGAGACTTCGTGCATTGAGGAAGTGAGGTTGAGGAGGCGGGCGACGCGGCGCATCCAGGGGAGGCCGACGCCGTGCATGGCTGTGTAGGTGAAGGGCAGGGGTTGGGCGTTGGGTGGGATGGGCGAGACGAGGTCGCGCACGCGGGCGATGTAGAATTCTGAGGCTTCGGAGTAGATGCGGTGGACGTTGGGATGCGTGTCGACGAGGGAGGTGTCCCAGGTGGAGATGTTCTGAACGGCATCGATGGCGGCTGCGATGCCCGTGTCGTGAGGTGGGATGATTTGGCTACCATTCGACCAGTAGACTTTGTAGCCGTTGTCAATCTTTGGATTATGGCTCGCTGTCACCATCACGCCCGCCGCGGCGTGGTAGTTGTCGACCGCGAACGGGACGCAGGGCGTGTGAACGATTTGGCCGTACCAGAGGACGCCGAGACCGGCCGTGAGGAAGGCTGCTGCTGCGAGACGGGCGAATTTCTCAGAGTTATAGCGGGCGTCAAAGCCGACCGCTACGCTGAGCTGGTCCGGAGGAGTGTTTGGATGTTGCTGGAGGATATACTCGGCCAGTCCTTGCGAAGCTTGAAGCACTGTGAGGCTGTTCATATGGGCGAATCCGGCTTTCATTGCCGATCGCAGTCCAGCGGTTCCAAAGGCGATGCGTTTGCGAAGACGATTCTCCAGTTCTTGGGTATCATTCTTGCTGAGCAGGGCCTCGATCTCAGCTCGAGTCTGTTCGTCCTTATCTTGCTCGAGCCATTGTTGGGCGAGCGTCTCGATTGGCTCCATTGTGGACGTATGCCGGTCACTTGAGGGCGACTGTCTGGCAGTCTTGATGTCGTCCGAAATCATGCTCTGCTGCTTGTGTGCTTCTTTGCAGCTTCCGTTCTTGTGAAGTCCTACCCGATGCTGTCTGTGGTCGCCGCAGGATCAGGTGGAAGTTGTGGATTGTTCGAAATGCTGCTGCTGCTACCTAATTCGCCTCATGTATTCTCACAGTCCCTCGCCCTTCACATGCGCAATTGGGATCCAAGGATAAAACCAGATCCAAGAGGAAATGTGCCGTTGTAGATTCTGCTGTCGGCTCATGGCTTCAAATGGAGACGGAGCCGGCCGCCGAATTCACGCCAGAGGTGGAGTCACGATCTACTGCAATCGGTATCGTTGGCAGGGAGTGCGAACACTGCGGCGGAAGTCGTAGACAGATTACATGGCACGAATAAAGCACAAACATCATGGGCATGAATGGGCAGTGGAAGATGAAGCAGGAAGATCGAGATGTTTAGAGGACCTTTGGCGAGACCGACGCTGTCGAAGTCAAAAAATCGAACCGATCTGGTCGACGATGTATCGACTATCGAGGCATCATCCAATAGAGCATCCATACGTGTCCCGTACCTGTCAAGGTACAAGGTACCTTGATGATCTCACAGGGGCGCAGCAAAGTCCCTTCTTGTCTCACGAGGCCATCAAGCCATCAGCCTTGCCTCAGACCGAGTCACACGCTCAAACATTAGTAAACGACACAGATATGTGGTAGCGATGATGCCAGAACCCAGCAGAATAGCATTCAGCACCTAACGCGCGATCCTTTGTAAAGTCAAGGCTCCGTCGAAGACAGGCCTATGCAGCTTATCGTCAACCGTGAACGCGTCAAAGACTGACTTGCCGCCGTAACGGCGAGAGCCCGGCAGCGAGCGTATGAGGCATTCAACACGCCCTGATGTCCGCTTTCCCACCATCGCCAGCAGCATCTTAGCCCAGTGAAAAGCACGCAAAAACTCAAAGCCGCATATCGTCCCCGTGTGACCGCCTGTCAGGTACCAGATGCTTCCTCGGGATGTGATGTCTTCTCAAATCCCTGCCGTTGCTTCGTGAAAATTCTTTCCTCCCATCTCTAGGCGAGTGACGTTTCACTTCAGCCTAGATGGCGTACTTTCGAGTCCACTCGCGTGCCGTTGCCTCGTAGCGTGAGCGGTCCGTCTTGTAGACGTGTGCAATTTCGGGCACGAGAGGGTCGTCGGGGTTTGGGTCTGTGAGCATGGAGCAGATGGAGAGGAGCACTGTTGCGCATGTCAGTATGGATGTTCGCTGTGCCGTCACAGCACCATCGTGGTATAGGATGGGTGAAGTTTTCTTCTTCCTCACCTTTCGAGATGGTGAGAGCCGGGCTCCACTGATCCCTCAGGATGTCCAAGCAGATACTGCCGTTGCTGTTGATGTTCGGGTGGTAGATGCGAGTGGTGAAGTTGACCTTTGGTGGCTTGAATGGGTAGTCGGTGGGGAAGTGGATTGCAAGGAAAAACACGCCGCCGGAGTATGGTGAGTCGCCGGGTCCCATGATGGTCGCTTGCCAGTGGAACTGTGCGCATCGCATGTCAGTGATTGTCTTTCGAGTATCGTCCGAGGCGTGCTGCCACTGTGGAAGGACAGCAAGAGGCAAACATACCAGGTCGTCACCGATCGGGCCAGCACTGCACGAGGAAGGAGGGTCACGGCCCAAGTCCGTCAACTCCTTGTTTATTCTCTTCAACGCCATGGCTGATGTTTTGTGGTGGTTTGTGGTGAGTGTGTAGGGAGCGCGGTGGTTGTAATGGTGGAGGGGGTGGTTGTGGTGATGGGTGGGGGGTCTGGTTGGTGATTGTTGCAGACAGAGTGACGATGTTCCTGTGGCGGCGATGCTTTGCTTGGCACGCCGAACGCCGCTTATAAAAATAGTCCAACAAAGACTCTGTCGCCGCTTCTGAATGTCACTGTACTCGTGAATGATGGGTAACGCATCGATTACTCTGGCGGCTGTTCGATGTGGTGAAAGTGTCTGGTGAGAGGTTCTAGAAACACCATGTTCACGAGCACGTGCTGCATGTCGAGACAACTTCAGCTGCCCAGCTTGGCCATCATTGCTTTGTTTTAGCAGTTGATTCGAAGGCCTGAGCGATCTCGGTAATACTGTTCACTTATATTGTCTACATGAGTTGTCTTTGTCGAATGGTCCCGTGGCTACCCAATGCTTCGTGCCCCTCACGCGGGCGCCATGAATATACTTTTCGAAAGACCGGTGACACGCCCAACTCGAACACATCACTCTCAGACAAAGGCTTGAATGCCGGTAATGGCTCGTCCAAGGATGAGTGCTGATGGATGTCAGCTCACTGCGGTGCACATGTGACAAACGATTCAAACTCACCGTGAATATCACTCTGTCCTTCATATGTCTGCGTCACAAACAAGTTGGACACGTGCCTTCCAATGTGGTACTCATCACTTGCGGCATTGCCTCCAAAGATCTCCTGAAGATTCCTCGCACCGACGAGTGCTCGGTCGCAGTTCTGGCGCTTGATCATGGAGATCATCTCTGGCGCAGCCTTACCCTCGTCCTTCAGACGACCGACGTGGTAGGCCGCGAGGATGCCGAATGCGGCGTCAGTCGTTGCATCGGCAAGCTTCTTCTGCACAAGCTGGTACTTGGCGATCGGGTTGTTCTTGAACTGCTTGCGCTCCAACGCGTATGTGCGTGCCCGATCGATCGCATCTTCGAGAGCACCGATCACACCCCACGCGATGCCGTAACGCGCGCTGTTCAAGCATGAGAATGGTCCTCGAAGACCCTCAATCTCGGGCAGCATCATCTCCTTTGCTACCGGGACTTCATCCATCTGGATCATGCCGGTGATTGATGCTCGGAGGCCATTCTTGTGGCCGAGCTTTGGTGTCTCGAGCGTGCCTGGTGGTGCCTCGGCACGCTCCACGAGGAAGCCACGAATTTTGCCAGTCTCCTGCAGCTTCGCCCATACAAGGAAGACATCGGCAATAGGCGAGTTTGTGATCCATGTCTTGCTGCCGGATAGAGCGTAGTATCCCTTCTTGGTGGGGTGCTCCTTCGCAACACTCTCCATGCTGCCAGGATCCGAGCCGTGGTTGGGCTCAGTCAGGCCGAAGCAGCCCAATATCTTTCCCTTGGCCATGCCTGGCAGGAACTTGTCCTTCTGCTCTGACGATCCAAACTCCTCGATACCGCCCATTGCCAGCGAAGACTGCACGCTCATGCCCGATCGGTAGCCAGAGTCCACCCGCTCCACTGCTCTTGTGATCAACCCAGATGCAACAGATGACACGCCAGCGCATCCGTATCCTTGAATCGTCGCTCCTAGCAAGCCCAGCTCGCCCATCTCCTCCAGGATCTTCTTGTCATAGCTCTCATTGCGGTAGGCCTCTGTGGTTGTGGTTAGTCGACGTCACCATTTTCATGCCGTCTCTCAAGGTTCGCACACCGAGTACTCGTGGCAGCATACGCTCCTGGCAGTATAACTCTGCAGTCTCTGAAATCGCTAGCTCTTCCTCGGTGTATAAGTTGCTCGCCCCGAGAGGATCTTTCCAGTCAAATGCGGCCGGTGTCGAGGCATAACGTCGGCTGACGCGCGATGGCTGTACGAACTGCCTTGCGGCTCGAGATGTGATTGATTTGTACATTGTGAATGGTAAGACTAGTGTAGAGGAAGAAGAGGAGATTCAACAATCAGAGAAATGCTTCTGTTTGGCGCAATTATCCAGGGTCTTCCAAAGTCATCGTCGTCGTGGTTGTCGTGGCCGATCAATGCCGGATGCCGAACCGCGGCCAAAACGTAACGATCACTGAGAGCAGGACACCGTGTAAGCAATTTAGCAGGACATCTCATCTTGGGACGCTTGCAGGACGTCTTGAAGAGCTGTATAGACGACTTCGTGACGGTTCGTTGTATACATAGGAAAACTATCTCACTTTGAATAGACAAACGTCTTGTCAAGGCACTTTTACCTCATCGTGATGCACTTTTGTGGCCTGCACTTTAGAACTGTCGCGAGTCCAGCGCGTCACTCCCGCGCGTCTACCTTGACTGAGGTACCTGCTGCCACTTCACTCGAACAACAGCTCATCAATTCTTCGAGAGCAAACCCTTCTCACACAACACCACGACCACTACGAACACCGCAAACATGGGTATCAAAGGTATGCTGTCCTTCACCCGCTCAAGCTGCACCGCACTAATCGTTATCACAGGCCTGTACCCGATCATCAAGGAAAACTGCCCCGATGCAGTGAAGGAGGGAGAAATCAAGACGCAATTCGGTCGCAAAGTTGCCATCGATGCCTCCATGTCACTCTACTCATTCCTCGTCGCCGTACGCAGCGGCGGCGAGCAGCTCATGTCAGACACCGGCGAGACGACCTCACATTTGATGGGCATGTTCTACCGCACACTACGCATTGTCGACAATGGCATCAAGCCGGTCTACGTCTTCGATGGCGCCCCACCAAAGCTCAAGTCTGGAGAGCTGGCAAAGCGATTCCAGCGCAAGTCAGAAGCACAAGAGTCGCACGAGGAAGCAAAAGAGACGGGTACAGCAGAGGACGTGGAGAAATTCAGCCGGCGGACAGTGAGAGTCACTCGGGAGCACAATGCAGAGGCTCAGCGTTTGCTGAAGCTGATGGGTATCCCATACATCATCGCACCGACTGAGGCGGAGGCACAGTGTGCGGTTCTGGCCCGTGGAGGAAAAGTCTTTGCTGCTGCATCGGAGGACATGGACACTCTCACATTCGCTTCACCCGTGCTGGTGCGGAAGCTCACATTCGCCGAACAGCGCAAGGAGCCGGTGCAAGAGATTCACCTCGATCGCGTGCTGGAGGGACTAGAGATGGACCAGACGCAATTCATCGACTTCTGCATTCTGCTCGGTTGCGACTATCTCGATCCGGTCAAAGGCATCGGTCCGAAGAGCGCACTGGCGCTGATCAAAGAGCACAAGACGCTGGAGAATGTGGTCGCATACATTGAGAAGTCGGGCAAGTACACTCTTCCTGAAGACTGGCCATACCAAGACGCTCGCCAGCTGTTCCTCGAGCCGGATGTTCGTGGAGCCGATGAGCCAGAGTGCGACTTCAAGTGGGAGGCGCCCGATGTCGACGGTCTGGTCAAGTTCTTGGTCGAAGAGAAGGGCTTCTCCGAGGACAGAGTTCGCAATGGAGCGACTCGCCTTCAGAAGAATCTCAAATCTGGACAGCAGTCTCGTCTGGAGGGCTTCTTCAAGGTGCAGGAAAAGACGGACGAGCAAAAGGCCAGCCTCAAGCGCAAGAACGAGGAGAAGGTCGAGGCCGCAAAGAAGCAGAAGAAGGCCGAGGCAAAGGCGAAGAAGGACGCCAAGTCGAAGCCAAAGATGAACTCGTGAGCCAGCTGCGGTATCTTAGGGAGGCAAAAGTGCATTTTATGGGAAGCGATGGTGTTAAGCTGGCGTTTCTTTATGCGGGAGGGACATTCCAGCCAGCTACGGCTGAGCAGCGACAGACGGCGATGCGGAGCCTGCGGACAACTGATATGAGCGAGCGACCAGTCAGTATGTGAACAAATCGACTGCAAAACTTCATGTACTCACCACAGCTATTTTCTCTCGAGGCGAGATGATGTGACTTGTCTCTAAAGAGCACTAATGCAACAGACCACTGCTGAGTACTTCGAAGGACCCATGGAGACAGTGAGGCACTGCTCAGGTACTGTGTTCGTCAACAGAGATGTCATCCCGTATGTTGGATCACTGGCGAGTGATGCCAAACCTCTGGTTCTGCGCTGGTTGTCTTTGCTAATCATGGTAGCTTCCACATAGGTCGGCGTCATCTTCACGGTCCTTCCTCAAGTTATTGAACGGTAGTACCGCTGAATTCGCTGCCAGCGGCCAGAAACGGTGGCAGACTAGTTCTCAATATCTGCTTGAAAGGCCTTCGCTGTCTCTTCGCGCCTGGCCTTCTCGAGCGCCGCATAAATGAGCTACATGGAAGGTTCTTCGAAGCGATCCGAGGCCTGAGCGACTACATGACAACAGCCCTCGGAGACGCCCAGCTCGCCAGTGAAGCAAATTGGTCAAAGCCAGCAACTAAGACCGATCGCGAAGAGGAGGGTGGCTTCGAGGTCCAATGGAACTGCAAACGCGCGTTGCTGATAATGCAGTGCATCTCGCCGACAAAAGATGACGAGTGAATGGTCAGGATGATGAGATACTGGGTGAAGTCGCGAGAAGCCCGTCTATGCGGAAGATGGGTATGATGTCAAACTGAACCAATTGGTGATCATGAGGCAACATAGCATGCCATCCCACAAAAGAAGACCCGGTCACTCGGCAGCACGCTTCACCAAGACAGACAAACGCACATGGCATCTCGCTGACAATCTATCGCGCTAGAACACATGGAACAGATAATTTACAATCTCATAGGTCTGATACGTGCTCCGCGGCATCGCCCTAAACGCAGCGATCGCCTCCGCCAACATGGCCACTCTGCACACCACATACATCACCGGACATCCAAGCTTGACAATAGTGACGAGACCGTGCCACTGGAACGCAATCTTCTTGAAGTGCATCGTGATTAGTCCGAAGACGACGGAGCCGAGGGAGCTCATTCGCCATAGCCATAGTTCGACCCGAGTCGGGAATATGGCGTTCCAGGACACCATGTGCACTGCGCCGAAGGAGACGCCGAGGAGGCAGACTAGTGGCCACCATTTGGTCATGTAAAGACTGTCGTCCCATTCCGTGATCACTTTTGTGTCGATTGGGTCGGAGCCTCCTGTCTTGACGCCGGGTCGACGCTCCATTGCGTGAAGAGGTTTTGCCCGTCTGGGCGAGATGTGGTCCGGAGTGGCTATCTGCTCGGTGTGCTCCATCGACGTCGCCTTCCGCGTTGATGCTAGAGGGCTCGGCGGAGTGTTACCTTGCGAACCAGCTTTTGCAGTGAGATATGCAGCCTCCGAGCAGTCTCTAGGAATGATGTACCATGCTATGCTCATGGATTGCTTGATCCCAGGGTCCGGCATATCATACGTGGATTCCATGGAGAGACTCTCGAACTGGCTTCTCTGGTCATCCGTCATCTCGGGAAGATCGACGAGGCTCACAGTTGCAATGTCCTTTGGCTTCTTCCACCATAGGCAGTACGTGAGGATGACTTGCACGACGTATGCCAAAGTCATGCTTTCGAGTGGTGCGAGTTCCAGATGGTGAGCACCTCGAGCAATGCAGTTCGCAGTGAACCACACGACTTGCCAAATGGCGACGAGCTTCAGAAGCCCATCGGCCTTACTCTTGTCCTCTACGTGTTCTTCCGAAAGCTCCCAGTCTCGAGTGGGCGGCCAGGGTACCAGGCCGCTGTTGAGGAGGTATGCATACTGAAGCGGCCACATAACGCAGTGTCCACCGTCGTTCCCGACCGTGTATCTCAGCCCCATCATACCAATATAGAAGGACTGCGTCAGCTTCATATCGTTCTGCGTGGCCTCTGCACAACACCGCAATGTCTTGCGTGCCTGGATGTATTCTTGGAGCGCCTCGATCGTCTCGAGCTCGGGAGCAAGTACCTGCTTAACCAGTTGACAAAGCCTATGCGTACGGCGTAGTCTCCGGCCAATATGAATCCGCGGATGGAGGACAGTCCAAGTACAGACGACAATCGTCACCAGCGCCGTCGCTATGATCCTCCAGGTGCCACGATCGTTGCCCTCGGGTGTCCAGCCGACAAGCTCATTTTGGTAGGTGGCATTCTGGGACGATCGATTCATGGGTCGATCTTGGGCCTTTGGGAGACCGCAAATGGAGTTCAGTCGTGTTCGTGACCTGATGACAGCGTGTTGAGTAAGATTGAAACTGCCCAGAGCACCGCGAAGATGTGATGTACGATCTCACGCCTCTACAGGGCTATGTCAATAATGCGCTTCGCCTCGACAACTACAGGCTACATAGCTGCGACAAGGGTGGGCGCCTGGTAGCAGGAAAGTCGTGCTGAAGTCGTAGACGGCATTTCGCTACCGAATTCGAAACGTGGACGATTGACCTAATTAGACGGTCAGCGAATTTTCGCATGCAGCGTTGTGCTTCATTCGAATGGCAATGACCGATACAGTCGTTTCCGCATGAGATGAGACAAATTGCCTGATCCTAGGCGCCGCAAAACGGCAATTGGCTGACAGCATAGCCGCCAGAGGCTTGATCGACTTTACCGCTATCAGCCTGTAGTGGAAGGTGACCGCAGAGGAACGAATGCACAGCACAGCCTCGAGTCTGTTATTAGGTGCATGTTGTGCTGCAGCTTGACGTTGCGAGATCGATGTTGCTGTGCCGCATCGGACATGGCAAGCGATTGGTTCGAGGTGACATTGGGAGGTACGATGATCAGCCGAAGCGCCTGGCTGAGCGCAGAAGGTTTCGTGCTACCTCCATGGCTCCGCTCAACTCAAACCGCAACACGCAACTTGAACTCCGATAGCTTAGACTACGTATTAGAACCCGGAGAGCCAACGGATCCATCCTCGAAATCAATGTCCGTTCTCTAGCGCAGACTACGTACTTCAAGCTGCCAACGTCGGAACTGTGCGGTGCCGTCATAGCGGAGCAAGGGAGGTATATACAGCCGCATGAAGTAGCTTTGTGGACCCGAGGCGTCAGAAAATCGGTATTAGTATGGCCTAGCATTGTCAAGACGCGAAGTCCGGATGCTTCGATCGAAAAGCGCGCAATATTGCGGACGCAGTCGCCGGATATGTCATCTGCCAGTCATGCTCGCCGTACTTGAGAATCTGGAGTCGAATCGAGCCTTTCTGAGTGTCCCAGTCCATGAACCAACCTCCAGATCCCAGGTCAACTTTGCTCTTGGCCTGCATTGTTTCGAGTTCCTTCAACGATATCGGACTGGCGCTCGTAGCGTTAACTGCATGCCAGAAGATATGCTGCGTGTGCGAGCACGGGATGTCGCCATCATTTTCGGAATGAATGAGAGTGACGTGATAGTCCTTGCTACGCTCCAAAAACTCTGCCATCTTGTCTTTGACCAGCCAGGTGTCCCGCAGATGACTAGCAAAGAATCGGAAGAGAGGGGAAGAGAGGTGGTATTTTCGCAACGGGAGACAAGACGGGGATTATGCCTCCGATGCGGTAGGTGGCTGTCAGGCTCGAAAGATCAGAGAACGTCGCGCTGATGACCATGCCTGCGAGTGGGAAAGCAGGCTGCTGAGTTGAGATATGGTTGATGAGAGACACCGAGACCGCCGAGCCGAGTGACTGGCCGTAGATGACAATGCGGTCCGGCGATATTCCCGCCACGTCCGTGGCCCATTTCAAGACAGCGACAGCATCGAGCAGTAGACCAGGTTCTGTTGGAATACCACCCGACAGACCATACCCGCGGTAGTCAAACGTCAAAACGTAGATCTTGTCCGGCGCCGAGGAGTAGATGTTCCGATAGGATGTCGGTCGTATCGTTGATCCCAACGTGCCAGAGGTACCGTGCATATACAAGACCAGTCGTGCCTCCGGATCGTCTCGTAGAAGTCGGAAGTTGACCGTCGTGGTGATATCCGCTACCGGTCCAGTCAAGTCCTGCTCGACTATGGCGTCTCGATTGCGCTCATAGACGCCCAATGGCACGACTTGCCATGCGTGCAGCTTGACGCCATCCTCAGTCTCGATATTGAACGAGAGCGCCTGGTTTCGCAGCATACCAAACTGCTCCGGGCAGTTCAAATCTTTGCCCCATGTCAGGGTAACTTTGTGCAGGTAGACAACGTAAGCCTGAAGCGATGGAACGATGATCAGTGCCGATAGAATGCCCACGTAGAGGGCGACCGTCACTCCCAACGGTATGAAAGCCGCCTTGAGCACAATGGCGGTCACCGACCCCATCACAGATGGATATTGTGCAGCATGTCCAGCAGCGGTCTTGCGAAGGGCGGACATTGGTGATGTTGGATCTCACGGCGGGACTGGCGACTTTGCCCCAATGATATTTGCCGCCTGAGAAGTTGTGTTATTTGCTGCCCAAAGGTCACGTGCGTGTCGAGGGTGTGGTATCCAGCTATATTGTATCCAGAGGTACACTTAGTAGCGCTGTTCGTGTTGTATCTAGTCGTTTATTGCCCTTACTATTGCCCGTACTATTACCCTTACTATTACTTTACTAGCTAGTTTTACTAGTACTACTACTCTATTATTTATTTTATCTTACTATAAGAGTAGAAGAGAGGGCTATACTATATATAGGCTATACAATATGTAATTCTGCTTAATAAATATAAAGTTTAAAAGAAAAATAATTAATAATTAATTACTAC
>AFIY01000822.1:0-60992 GCA_000223825.2 Zymoseptoria passerinii SP63 | reverse complement strand
GGGGGGGTGGGAAATATTCCCGGGTCGAGCGAGCTTCTGCGCGGTGGGAGTTGAGGAAAAGGTTGGAGTGGTTTCGATCGGAAATGATTTCCATCGGAAATACTACGGTGTCGCTCGAGACGAATACCTCTCGCCGGGTCTCTGCGGATCCATTGCCCATCGATCAAGGGTCGCCAATGCTGAAGATTGTCGTGTAATTTCCTAGTCCTCGTTCGTGGCCCCCTCAAAGCACTCTTTCGATGACACTGCTTGGAGAGGGGTTTTTCCGCGATCAGTCGGAAAGTTCGTCATGTCTATCGATCTTCTCTACAGCCCCAATTTCACTCCGGATCGAATGTTCGTAATGTTTGCCGTCGGCAGGATCTCAGAAATCCTTCATCGACGGGAAAGCTGCTTACATACAACAACACCCGAGACCTACCTTACTCCTGCCTACTCCTCTATCTGACAACGTCTGCTCCGTTCAAATACCTCCTTGGAAATATTTTGTTCCGAAGCGCTTCTTGAGGAGGAGGTAGCGTCATGTACCTACCTACCTGTCAATGATTGTTGATTGATTGATTGATCAGCAGAGAGATAAGCCTTCGAGAAACTCGTCATGAATCTGGGATTTCTTTTTTTTGGAACCAACAGGCTCTCGGTCATCGTCGTGGACATTTTCGGAAAATGGGAAGGTTGCGGTAATCTTCTTCGACGGTGATCACAAGACCGTGGGTTCAAAAATCAAGCTTGCCCTTTTCGGAATCTCTGACCACTCCTTCCCAATTCCATCCCCTCCCCTCTCCAAGTCGTCCCCTCTCCATCCCCTCCTCTCTCCACTTGAGGCTCTCCAGCCAGCCGCTCTACGGAATGCACTCCCCGCAACCATGCGGGTCCGGACCCCCCTCATACGCCGGACCGGTGCAAACACAACCGTGCCCTCCAGTGTGATACCACCCTTGATTACCTATGCCCTACAGACATCAATCCCGTCGCGGTCAGCTCCAAGGAGTCCTCAAAAGAAAGAAAAAAAAAAGGAAGAACCCCCCGCCCCGGCCTGGCGGACGGGACGGGACGGGGACGGAAAGAACGTACGACGGGCACGCAGCAATGACCTGCGGAGAAAAAAAGAGACGTTACATCAGCTTCTCTGTCGTTGCGAGGTTGGGCACTGGAAGCCGGGGGGGGGGGGGGGGTTTGGGTTTCGTACACTTTCTGTCACAGTAAGGCTCCCATTTAGGATCATCCTCGGGGGGCTTTGAACCTCCGCGATCGGGATTTCCGCCATCGGGATCGCTGCCACCATGGCTACCTCGGGCGACCGCGAGGGCGGACGGAAGGAGTCCGGCGAGGAGGAAAACGAGGGAGGCGGCGAGGGTGCGGCGCATTGTTGGGGCGTGGGTGGGTGGGTTGGTCGGTTGGTATGTTGGATTTTTTGTGAGAGAAGGTGAGTTTTGCAAAGGAGGGTTTGGAAAAAAGGGAAAGGACAATGAGACCCAAACAGCAGGAGGTGGAGAATTCCGTCTTTTATATGTAAACTCCCCTTGGGATCTTCCACCCATGTCGATTGGCCTTTTGTGCTGCTGACGCGGGCGGTATGTACCTCCAGGGACCGAGCTCTTGTTTTCATCCCGTATCCCAGTCGCCTGGAGCTGTACAGTTGACAGTAGACATGGTTTTCGCGGACAGTGACCAATCCTGTGTGTTCCATCCATTCGATGGGCATGATTTCCACGCCAGGGTGGTGAGAGTCGCGACTAGTAACCGAGCGAGGTGTACCTCGTACTGTAGGGTGTCGATCGACTTGCCCCGTCCTCCAGGATATGCACGGAGAAACCTCATAAATAATAAGAACCACCATCCCGGAATTTGGAAAAACTCGGATTTGCGCTTCTTCCGCCTCGCGAAATATCCCACGTGCAAGCACAGCGCCGTAGTGTTCCGTTTCGAGAGGGGCAAGAAGGGACAAAGACATCTTTGATTGGGGAAGGAGGCCGTCAGAACCGCGCGCAACGGTGCGCGAAACATGTCCACCAGTTCTGCTGATAATTCACCTCACCAGCTTCTCGAGACACGGGATGCAGCCTCGCTCAGACCTGTGGTATCGACTGACCGAACGAAGTACGCAGAGCCGATAGATAGATGGCTATTTCCCACTCCGTCAGCCAAAGCATATATGAATCGTCCTCGCACCTCCCAAGAATTGTAATAAAAAAATCCAAGGTATCAAACTCCCCCCATGCAAAAGCACTCACCCCACCCCTCCAATCCTTCAAACAAACACTAATCAATGAACCACCTTCTGAATTCCAACAAATCCCGTCTGTCGTCTTTGATGTCTCCCTTTTCCCTTGCAAAATCCACTCCACTCACTTGTGAATCCCCGGCTGCGTCATACTCTGCAACCTCAACACCTCCTCCACCATTTTCGAATCCATCTCCTGGACTCGCGCGTCCTTTTCCACGGGCTTCACAACGTCCCCCTGTCCCGTCGTTGTCGTCTCCTCGTGTGCTGCACCACTGGCCCCACCAGCCAAGCCCTTGACACTCTCCGGAACGTACGCGCTCACGGACTCGGGGACGTAAGCTGCCACGGCCCCCACGGCACCACCGACACTCGCCTTCACAGTCTCCATCACGCCTCCTCCGCCACCGTCCTGCTCGCCAACGCCATTCACCTCGTCATCCTTGACCTGTCCACCCGCATCGGGCTTCACGACCTCCCCCTCCGCCGCGGGAGAAGGCGTCGGTAGCCCGACTTCTTTCGGCGCTTGGCCGACCGTTCTCGTCTCTACGACCGCTTGTCGTGAGCCTTGCCCGTCGAGGGTGGTGTTGGGGGTGTTGTGCGCGGCTTGACCTTCGGCGTACGTGCCGGATTGTTGCGCGAATTTCGTGGCGGAGGTTCCTTCGCGGGAGGCGAGGTCGGAGGTGGAGCGATTGGGGGTGGGGTTGTGGATGGCGATTTCGGGATGGGTGGCTGTGCCGTTGGGGATGGAGGAGGTCGGCGAGGTTGGGGATGTTGTTGTGGATGATGTTGTTGCTGTGGCGGCTCCTGCGACTCCTGCTGTGGTCGCTGCTACTGCTGCGACTCCCTGCGATGAGGCGTCGGTCCGGAATTGGGTCGTAGCCTTCTCTTGACCATTGGCAGATGTCGACTTCAGCCCTGCCACGGAGGAGTCGATGTGATCAGCCCCTTTCTCCACTCTCCCTGGACTCAACGCCAACGGTGTGACTCCATTCTCAATATGCAAACCCGCCACGACCTTTTGTCTCTTCTGACCACTCTCACTGCCAATAGCCATGGCGACAAGATCACCCTCATCATCATGCATCCACTTGATCGGTCCAATGGGGAATGTTCTAAATTCCCTCTCCTTCAGCTCCTCCTTCCACTTCATCGCACTGACGATGTCCGGTTCCAGATGTGGCATATCGCCGAACGACCATTCTAATTTTCCACCATACTTTTTGGGAATGTTTTCCACGGGGATGAATCGAGATAGCGTTTCCAGCATTTTGTTATCCGGCACGATTTGAATCTTCGCCACGGTGATGGGATCGAACCAGCTCTTCGCCCAGTCCCAGATGACATTGAAGAATCCAGGAGCTCCAATCACAAAGATCCGGTCGAGGGTCTCTGGGTAATGCGCGGTCGCCAGAGCACTCGAGTCCTGCAAATGCCCTCGCAAATTCCAAAACTGTCGTAAACTGACTTTGGAGATGTCCACGATGTTGCTGCTCTGACTGACGGGTGTCTCAATGTTTGGACGGTTGGGTATCGCCGCGCAGAGGGGAAGGACGAAGCGACACATGTTTTCGTAGAGGGCGAAGAGGCGGATCATCTTCTTCGGTGCTTTGCTCTTCTTGTCCGCCTTTTTCTTCGCCGCGTCGTCGTCTTTTTCGTACGCGGTGAGAGCTTTGGTATTGAGACCTGCGACTTCGAAGACGTAGAGAGGGATGCCGCGCGTATCTCTGCGCCCGGTCCATTGAGGGTACAGTCTCCGCGTCGCCTCATATTCCTGAATGTCGATTGTTTCGTAAATCTTCTCCAATCCTGTTTCTTGTCGCCAATCCTCCGTGTCTTTGAACTGGGTGAAGGCGTCGTTGGGTACAAACTTCCTCGCGCGGAGGTAGCGGAGCATGGTCTCGTCATCGTGCGAAGCGGGTGCGCCGTCGGAAGCGGGCGTGTAGTATTTCTTTTGCTGACATAGTTGCTTGAACTTGTCGAGGGCGGTGGATTGCGAGTCGCTCAGGTGGCCGACGTGACCGGCGGGCCACTATGAGGGGAGTATGTCAGTTGGAGGATGTTGTGGATGGTGGACGGCAGCGTTTTGCTTACGGTGTAGGAATTGACACGCTTGAGGTTGTTGTCCTTTGGTGGTTTGAGGGAATTGCCCGTCGTCTGTCGCGAAGACGTTGGTCTGGTGGTGGTGGTGGCCATGACGAAGGTTGGAGCTCAGTTCACGAGACAGGGCAATGTGCTGGAGACGCAGAACACGACACGACAGGCAGGACAGGACAGGACAGGACAGGACACGACAGGACAAAGGATGGGATAGTCAAGGTACCGTACACGTCGACTACATGTACAAGGAGGAAGCGAGGTGGATCCGGAAGGGCGTGGGTCACATCACCGAAGGATCTTCCCATTTTGTGCATCTCAGATATCTTATTAATAATACCACATGACGCAGTGAAGCATAATCTACTACGAAGCCATGAATGAATGGATTGCAAAGAAACGGGGCGGGATCGAGCGGAAGCCGGGTGACACCGAACATCCGAATCATCTCTGTATCTCAAAGGGAATGTCGGTCTTTTGCGGCGGTGTGATATCAGTCTTTCCGGCCGTAGTATCTCAACTCATCATGAGGCTCTGCTATCCGTTGCTACCGGTCCGGTGCTGTAGAACTATTCTAGCGTCGCCCTGTGGTTGTTGGCATGGATGATCGCAGGTGACCAACGATTCCATTGGTGACGCCATCCCCATTCAAATGAATGAACCTGAGCTTCAATTATCAGACGACTCTCATCAATCATCCATCAATAATTCAATCGCGCCCCACCTTCACCACTTCACCACTCGGCATTCACTTCATTCCCTCCTCACCATCCTTGTTACAACCACATCCCTAGTCCTCCGCCGCAATGGCCTGTCCAGCTGTGGAGAGCGCGAACTCCGCACCACACGATCAGCCCGCCATCCTCCGCCTCCCGGACGAGCTCCTAGAAGCCATCGTATCGCATCTCCCTCCCACGGCCACTCTCGCTTTCGGCACCACCAACTCTCGCTTCAACAAAATCACCTACGAGCCACTGGTATGGCGGCGACATTGCGTGCAGACGTGGAAGTTTTGGGAGGCCAGGCACGACTTGTGGGAGAAGTTGGAGCTGCCACCCGTGCACACAAAATGGCGGATGCTATACAACGAGAGGAAGAGGATCGACAGAGAAGCGCTGGACCTGCTCGATCAGCTCCTTCTCACACAGCAGCACCGACATGACCGGATGGAACAGGTGGCGAAACATGGCTACGATGTGAAGGATCTTCTACTGCGACTGCGAGACCATACCCCAGAAGATGCAGAGGACTATCTCGCAAGAACCTTCCACGCGGATGCCATCCTCGGTCAGATCCACCGTCGACGAGCAATCGAAAAGTGGCAGCGACTGCACAACCACCAAATGGTTAAGCTGGAAGAAGTCCTCGGCGCATACGACGAATTCGTCCTCGCAGGAGAACATGGTGACATTGAAGATATCGATCGCGAATTCAGCCGAATAGCAACATGCATCTCCACCCAAGTTGTCGACTTCTACGAACTCAGCCCTCGCCGTCGAGCCGTCGAGATCGCTCAGTACCTCCGCCACGCTGGTGTGGTCGGCAACAATGCCCTAGACGACTACCACGCTTTACGCAACAACTTTCTCTCCCTCGCCCTCTTTCAAGAACCGCACTCATCCCTCCCACTTCAATCCGTCGCAATATACTGCGCCGTCGCCCGCCGCCTCGGTCTCAACGCTAAACTCTCCAACTACCCGCAACACGTCCACGCCATCATCACCGCTCCTCCAGGCATAACCCTCGACGGCCGACCCACCCGCCCCTCATCCACCTCCTCGTCCTCCACCGACGATGAATCCGACCCCAATACGGGCGAAACAATGCACATGGACCCCTGGCGTTCCTCCGCAGAAGTCGACCCTCAATACCTGCGCGCCCGCCTCCTACAAATGGGTGCCCCAGCCCACCAACACATCCAACACCTCTCGCCCACCTCCACCCTCGACATCGCCCTCCGCACCTCCCGCAACATCATGACCTCCGTGCAATCCTTCCGCGAACGTACCCGCACACTCAGTCCAGTGTCAGCCTCGCATTCTTACCCAGATATCGAAGCCGCCTGGTACGCCATGTTGTGGAGCATGTTGATCTTGGGAGACCACAACCCGCGGAGCTCATTGCATAGGAGAAAACAATGCCTCCCCTACCTCATCGAGCACTTCCAAACCCACTACCCTTGGGACCTGAATCTCATCGAAACCCTCCTGCCCTCCATATTCGCCAACGAAAACGAAGCCAACGTCTTGTCCCACTTGATTGATGCACACCGCACCTCTGACCGCACGCGCAAAGCGCCGACGTACCGTGATTCGAGGACCAGGGAGAGCGTGAAGTACAAAGTCGGAACGTGGATGCGCCATCGTAGATTCGGCTACGAGGGTTTCATCGTGGGGTGGGACAGTAGATGTGGAGCGGAGGAGAGGTGGGTGGAGCAGATGCGGGTGGACGAATTGAGTCGAGGGAGGGAGCAGGGGTTTTATAACGTCGTGTGAGTCTGATCTTATTCCCCATCTGCGTGGTTGGACTTTGTCGTGCTAACTATGTAACTTCCAGCGCGGACGACAAAACTGTCCGCTACGTCGCCGAGGAGAACATCATCGCCCTCCCTGGAGTTCCCTCCCCTTCGGACCAGCCTCGGAGATCTAGCTCTGCGCCGGGCTCGATTAGTGTTTCCAACACCGCTACGGCGGGAGAGGATGACGAGGATGTTGCGCTTGACGACGAGGAAGGGATGGACTCGGATGCCGGCCATGAGGACGACTTGGACAGGCCGCAGAAGCCGGGGATGAAATTGATGGGGCAGGCGGGACGGTGGTTTTGGAGGTGGGATCCAGTGGTAGGGAGATTTATGGGAGGGTTGGGGGAGGAGTATCCTGACGATTAGATCCGGGGAGAGGCAAAGCTTTACTGGATGATGCGCCTTGGAATTATGAGCTTTCCGCGGTCTCGGCAAGCTTGATGATGGCGGTGGGTGAGCAATGATCGTTTGGATGATAGTGGTGATCTATCATGATGGTTTCCGCTTAATGAGAAATACGAAGGGGACTGGACATTCAGCGCTCCCCAGTTTTTCGATATCTGTGTCGACAGCATGGTGACAGCGTGGAATATTCATTGGGACACGACATGTGTTCAGCGGTATTGAAGAAACGATAGTAGCGGTAGCGGCCATATATCAGTCCCGAGTCCAGAAATTCCCGAATAGGTTATTCGAAGAGAAGTCCGCCGGAAATGGGCAAAAAGATTCCAATTTACTTTCACCCTCGTCGCAATACCCGGCGCCGCATCACGTCCAGCAAAACGATATCTGTAACAAGTAAAGGCGTTCACGAAGAGCAAAACAAAATTCAACGAGCGTCGAATCGGGGGTGTTCCAAAGATTGAGAATGCGGCTTGGTGCAGTGAGCCAAGGATTCATCTGGTAAAAGGCAAGGTGAATGCTGATTAACCCAACTGCGCCGTCATCGAAACGAGAACTTTGATTGATTATATACCTGCAACAGATTAGCCCGAATTCTGCCGACGGGGCATTCCACTTTTCAACAACACCTCTCCAATTCTTCGTGCATCCCTTCCCGCGCCGTCTACGATGACGAATCGCAATCGACAGCGAGATGTTCGGTGTTCAAAGGATGACGATGTCTGCATTGGATCCGGCGATAGTATTTCCGCCACTGTCCGACATGTGTGAACCATAGGGAGTGGTCCAAGAAAGAGCCAAGGGCGGTTCTGCCTGGATATCCGTGTCGATCTTCCAATCCTTTGAAAAACTTATTAAGAGAAGACGTTTACCATGGAAGGACGGTAGGCATTTTCATATCCATTACAAGCGGTGATTTCGACCTTTCCATCAAACGACGATATTTCGCACGAATTCTTTCTCGACGTTGACGCGAACAGCCAAGGTTCATCTATTTGTTGAACGCTCGGCAACATGGGATATTCAGAGGTACACTGATATCTGAAACTCAAGAACCTCCCCTTCTCTGACAACACCCATAGGTCCACTGCACCATCTGCGGCGTGAGCTTCAGTATCGGCCGCCTACGCACCCGCTCGGAACCCCGCTCCCACGCCTGGTGCTACTACGGCGGGGGCTTCTGCGAGCAATACGAGGTTCCCGGCGACACCTGCGGCGACTCCACCGGCTGCGCCTTGGTCGACCGCGACAAGTTCGAAGACGACTTCATGTCTCTGGAGATTGACCCCAAATCCGTCACGCAGCCGACGATTGGGGGCATGGGCCCTTTGGAACACATCGCCGGCCCGGGCTGCCAATGCAGAGACGGCTACAACGGCAACAAAGTCAGCACCTCCGTCGTCCGTCGGGTTCGTATCGCGCAATGTATCACGCGCAAACCCACGGCCGAGGACGACGACATTACGAATGAACAAGGCCGACCTCCCGTCTGGAGTCCCGCGGCTGATGATGAACCCTGGGAAGAGACTTCCGCCTGGATGCTTACTGGCCTTACCTCCAAAACTCAGGAGCGAGAAACGGGGGACACGCAAGGCTGGTTTCCCGTCCGACACGGCGTGGCGGAGTTTTGGGCGGATGAGATTAATTTCGATCACATGGACGATTTTCGCGCGGCGATGCCGTTTCATCCATGGTGTCTGGAAGTCTATCAGAGAGCGGCGTTTGCGCAGAAGGGGAAGGTGGATGTGGATGGATTGGGGGAGTGGTGGGAGCAGAGTGATAGGATGGGTGGCGCGGATGAGGTGGAGGGCTGTATGGGACTGGAGGGATGTAACGGGCAGTATTGGGAGCATACAAGAGGGATGGAGTTCCTCATTATGGATCCACTGAAGGATGCCGGGTTCGCGGAGACCCTCCGTGAGGCACTCGATGAGTCTGATACTTTCGACCCCTCGCGTAGCGCTTTTCCAGAGAGAAGCTCGCCCCCGCCCTCCATCGATGAGCAGCACGACCCCTTCCTCTCCCTTCCGCCCGAACTCCTGCAACAGATCCTCACCGAACTCCCCACATGTTCCATCGGCGCTGTCCGCGAAGCCTCCCGAGCTTTCACCCACATCCCAATCTCCTTCTTCTACCACCTGCTCCGCAAGGATTTTCCCTGGATCTGGGAGGTCGATCCGGAAACATCCAGCGCTCTTCCACGCTACTCGAAGTGGATTCAAAAAGTCATGGATGACGCCGCCCGTGAGCCGGAAAGCGACACGTTCGATCAACCGGAAGATCCAGCCGAGGAGAGTAGCAGTCGTGTGCAGGAAGGGACTACTTCCGCTGCTACGGAAGACGCCACAGTCGACGTGGAGAAGAATGAGGAATTTATCGAACCGGTGATCCTCCCGCGGTACAAGACGAATTGGTTCAGACTGTACGCTTCGTTGAGGAAAACGGAAGACTCGATTCCGGGACTTAGGAATCGGGAGAGGATCTGGAGGGGTTGTGGAGAGATTGTCAAGAAGATCGACGAGATGAGGGTCAGGGACGAGGAGGCCGCGAAATGGGCTTGAGGAGATGTATTACTTCTCCGTCACTGAGACGGCTCCAGCCCGTTGGGATCGAGATTCGAGGTGGTCCATGTTCATGAAGCTTATACAGTTTGAGGTTACAAGTTTCGGAGGCCTTTGAGCATACAGTATACATGTTGCTGAGAGTGAAGACTGGACAGTTGGGTCATTCTGCAACGTCCAGCTGGCGTTTCCTGCTCAAGTAGGTGAGCGCAACATTCAAGTCGTGGTTTCTTGCTCACCGTGCATTCACCATGGACGTGTATGCGCACTCGATCGGCAGTCCGGCATTCGACGCGCGAGAGAACGTGATCCACAGCCATATTAGCCACGACGGGAGAGTACCTCCAAACGGTGAGAACGGCGATTCGTGAGGCCGCCTGCTTGGCTGATGGTGGAACTGCATGATAGGCCACATGGAGATGCGAGTCAGCCCCTCCATGCTGCGGTCGGAATCGAGGTGCACATAGACGGCATGTCTCCGTTGCAGATGGCTCGCAACGAGCAGTATAGCAAAACCTGCGGTACTTCGTAGCACTGCAAGTCGCACTCTGTGACAGAGAAGATGGAATAGGTTCATCGCTGCTGTGAGCCCAAGAGCTCCAGCAGTATATTGCGACTGCAACCAGCCGACGATTTTAGAGCGCTATGTGTCTCCATGAGCGGGTAGATTGCATACTGGATGCTAGTTATCGACATATGAGTTGGGAGAGAGAGAGGGTTTGAGGAGGGAAGAGAAAGGGAGAGATCGCCGGACTCCACTCCGTATTTCGTAGCCAATGACAGAAGCTCTCCGCCGCGGTTGGAAACGCGATTTTTTGAAGATGCATCGCGTGGAAATCCAACGTCAAGCTTCCAAATCTACCTACAAACATCAACGATTTCACACCCTTCCGCCATCATCACTCGAGAAACCACACGAATCGCCGCAGACAGACACAACGCACACCAACTGTAACAACTTCCTCCCCGCCAGCATGTCCTTTGGAGGGCAAACCCCGACCATCATCGTCCTGAAAGAGGGTAAGGCAGAGATGTTGGAGCTTCAGGTCAAGAAGCCCACTGACATTCCTCTCAGGTACCGACCAGTCGCAGGGCCGAGGACAAATCATCTCCAACATCAACGCCTGTTTAGCCGTCCAGACCACCATCAAGAGCACATTAGGCCCATACGGCGGAGACCTGCTGCTAGTCGACGAAAATGGCAAGCAAACCATCACCAACGACGGCGCAACGGTGATGAAGCTGCTCGACATTGTACACCCCGCCGCCCGGATCCTTACAGACATCGCCCGCTCGCAAGATGCTGAAGTAGGAGATGGAACGACATCGGTGGTGGTTCTGGCGGGAGAGGTGTTGAAAGAAGTCAAGGAGCACGTGGAGCAAGGTGTGAGCAGTCAGGTCATCATCAAGGGTTTGCGGAGAGCTGGTATGATGGCGGTGAACAAGATCAAGGAGATTGCGGTCAGCACAAGCGAGGGCAACCAGAGAGAGACACTGCTGAAATTGGCGGCGACGGCGATGAGCAGCAAGCTGATTCACCGTAATGCTGATTTCTTCACCAAGAGTGAGTACCAGGTGGGAGGAGATAGGATACAACTCAGCTAACAATACATCTAGTGGTCTGCGATGCCGTGCTATCGCTCGACCAGGACGACCTCAACGAGAAACTCATCGGAATCAAGAAGATCACCGGTGGAGCACTTCAAGACTCCCTCTTCGTCAACGGCGTCGCTTTCAAGAAGACCTTCTCCTACGCCGGCTTCGAACAACAACCGAAATCCTTCGTCGATCCCAAGATCGTCTGCCTCAACGTCGAACTCGAACTGAAGTCCGAAAAGGACAACGCCGAAGTTCGCGTGGAGCAAGTCTCGGAATATCAAGCCATCGTTGACGCGGAATGGCGCATCATCTACGACAAGATGGAAGCTCTCTACAAGTCCGGCGCCCAAGTCATCCTCTCCAAACTCCCCATCGGTGACCTCGCAACCCAATACTTCGCCGACCGCGACGTCTTCTGCGCCGGCCGTGTCGCCTCGGATGATCTCGAGCGCGTCTGTCAAGCTACCGGAGCCACCATCCAGTCCACCTGCTCCGACATCCAGTCCCAACACCTCGGCACCTGCGCCCGCTTCGAAGAGCGACAAATCGGCGGCGAGCGTTTCAATTTCTTCGAAGGCTGTCCCGGTGCCAAGACCTGCACGCTCGTCCTCCGCGGCGGTGCAGAGCAGTTCATCGCCGAGGTCGAGCGCTCTCTCCACGATGCCATCATGATCGTCAAGCGCGCGATCAAAAACCAGACCATCGTTGCCGGCGGCGGCGCTTGCGAGATGGAGGTTTCCGCCTACCTGCACCAGTTCGCAGACAAGAACGTCCCTCACCGCCAACAATCCATCATCAAGTCCTTTGCCAAAGCCCTCGAGGTCATTCCCCGCCAACTCTGCGACAACGCCGGCTTCGATGCGACGGATATTCTCAACCGGTTGCGGGTGGAGCACCGCAAGGGAAATGTCTGGGCAGGAGTGGACTTCCAGAACGAGGGGATCAGAGATAATTTGGAGGCCTTTGTGTGGGAGCCTGCGCTTGTCAAGACGAATGCGATCCAGGCGGCGGTGGAGGCGAGTTGTTTGATTTTGAGCGTGGATGAGACGATTAAGAACCAGGAGTCGCAGCAACCTGCGGCGCCCGCGAGAGGGTTGCCGCCGGGCGCGGCGCAGAGGGCGATGAGGGGTAGAGGAAGGGGTATGCCGAGGAGGTAGACGGAGGTATGCGAAGACATTGAACTGATGTTGGCATGGCCACAAGAGGCTGGCATGACCCGACACCTGACATTACACGGACCGACGCCGTAAGGTGCAAAAGCATAAAGCCAGCGAGTCTGTACAATCAAAAAAGTTCCGACAACCAAGAAAGCATGACTCGCGATCACTCCATCGATGTCGGAAGCAGTAACGCTGATGCTCAATAGTGAGCGCCTCCTGAAAATCCCCACGATCGAAAGGACAACAAATCACAGCGGTGTCTCCTCTCATCCAGGAGCAACGTATCGGCAAGTCAACAACCGGATCGACGTCCTCCCTCTGGTCAATGGCCGCGATCGCGAGAGCACGTCCCTCCCCCGCAGAACTCCCATCTGTTCCCTCGATTCAGCACGTCTTCCCGATAGGACAGCACCCGCACTCGCCGCGCCAGCTGAACAAAGGTCAAAGGTCAGCAAAATCGGCCAGCGGGCATAGCAAAGGAGGAGGAGGGGAACACGATGTCCTTATCCAGAGCGGAGCTTCCTTTGCGAAGCAGACTTGTGGGGATCACTCGCCGCTGTTGACGCATTGCGCCTTGGAATCCTTGCGTTAGCAAGTCGCGGGGAGGACGGGAAGATCGAAGTTGGGTACGTACGAGAGTTGTGGGTGCGAGAATGCCAATGCAGAGGTTCCTGACGAGGGCGGTCGTTTGCATTTTGGTGGCGTTCATGTTGAGCTTGGTGGTGGTTGTTGGCGGTTGTAATGCTGGTGGTGGATGTGATGCTGGTGGTGGAGATGGCGAATACACAGCGTGCTGATTCAGGATGCAGCAAGGCCGAGGAACGGGATTCAATAGACGGCGAGGCGACATTAATGAGACACTTCGAACAACCAATTTCCCGATTTCCGAGGTACATCGCTCTCGAGCTCGACATTGCCCACGAGTGCAAGACGCCCTTACTTCTTTCGTTGGACAGCAGGGCATTGTAGCTGGGTACTTCGAAACATTCAGAAAGAGAACAGGCGACCGGGATGAAAACAGCGATGAAACCAGTGATTCATTCCGACCATTCCCGGACGCTCTGGACCACCGGTTACCCGTCCACGAGTTGCAACGCTCTTAAGCCTTTTCCCGATCAGTGAAAGAAGCTCACGTAATTGCGTCTTTCGTGCATGGTTGGCAAGCAGGGCAATATGCCCATGGACTTGGAGGCGTGTCAAACGCGATGAGTTGGATTGCAAAACAGTGACTATCGCCAGTGAGTACTTCCAACATTTTCAGAGTCTCCTCTTCAGACTGTTGTCACCCTCTCTCCACTCTTGCAATTGCAGTATCCAATACCAAGAGCTGCCCGGGGAAGACATTGCTCGAGGGAGACACCAACTGGATGAACGTACTCACTTCGACCGATGACAGAGCGTATTGAAGCCCTGGCTCTCTAAGCGAAAGTGACACTATTGCTTGCGTGCGCTACATCAAGCAGGCGCGGCCAAGTCCTTCTTGTTTTGACTTTTGAGATCCAAAAGCTGTAATAAAAGGGGTCATCCTTGAACATCAGCGTCGCTGTATTCTTTTTGAGAAGTTGATTCGCGACTCTCGACTGCCATCATCCTGGCTTCATGTCAGACACCGCCGTGTCCACAGGGAATCACATACCGCTGATCGATGGAGTATTCCGCGATCACTTATATTGGAGCCTATTTGGTGCGACTGAGGGACCCCTGTCCCTATCTTGGATTTGAAACGACCGCCGGTATGTGGTAAACCCCCCGCCGGTATGTGGTCAGCCCGAAGCGCAGAGGTCGACATCTTCACGCGCCGGTGGAAGCCAAGGCAGGCGGAAAACTCGGCCCGATACTTAACAAGCATAGATGCTGCGCTGCGGTACCTTTTGCAGACACCAATAGCGATAAGGTGTCGAACGAGGAGAAAGTCAACAGACCTTGTCAACAGAATTTGCCAGCGGATTTCTCATTCTTTGCACTGCAGACCCCGGGGTTGCCTCGTAGCGAACTCGCACCTCCATGTGCCGCACCCGACCTCGCTTCCCCTGCTGCTGCTGCTGCTGCTGCCGTGTGTGTGTGTGTGTGTGTGGTAGATGGTGCAGGAAAAGGGGAGGAAGAAGAGGCGAGCGATCGTCGGCCTTTCAAGGTTACTGCCCATCCATGAGCACTGATACCCCGCGACGTCGATGGCCAGGAAGAGCCGACAACCTGGGCAATTTCAGCGTGTCACCCATCCGGATCTGTGGGACTTATGTCAGGAAAGTCGTTCGATTGCGCTTCCTGGGGCTCATCGGTAGCGCTGAGTCCTGACACCGCTTCCCGACAGACGATGATTTTCCTCATTTCGATAAAAGGAAGAGCAATGAACCCCGTCACGTATTCGGCTGATGAGAGCAGATCAATGCATCGCAGTGCTGTGTATCTGCCGCCGGGCTGAGGTTAAAGGCCTGTTCACCAGCAAACCACACCAATTGAGGCCTGTAGATAAACGTGCCTTGCTGAGGGGAGCACTCGTTCGCTATAGACGGAATATCTCGATGCTTTTGTCTCAAAGACAGGGTGGCAATGCATGGGTATGAGGGTAAAGATTGCGAAGTCAGGTCAGACCGACCATATTGCAAGTCGGATTGCGAAATCTTGAACAGTTATGAACTGCAGACTCCTACCTAGTAGCTGAGGCATGCTCCAACACCAGTACCATGCAGTGGCTATTGTTTGTCCTCGAACAAGCCGTGCTCGCGATGCTCTCAGGAGCCTCACGCTCTGCACGTACACTGGCCGTCCTCACTGTGGCGATGTAAGCTTTTGCCGAACGTGAAGAGGGAGAAGGAAGGTTCGGTACCAGGCTACATGGTAGTCCCGAATGCATTGGATCGGGCATTGGTCGGTGGAGCTGCATGGTTGGGCCTGTATGGGACAAAGTTCGAGGTCAGCAATTTCAGAAGAGGATGAGGAAGTGGGAGGTGTACTGCGGCCGTTGAGGTGGTGAGACCGATGATCAAGGCTGAGATGAGAGCCGTGATCTTCATGCTGAATGCTGGTACTGGATCGTTGTAGTCTTGGTGTTGGCGCTGGTCGCTGTTGTAGTGGTGGTGTCGGTGAAAGAAGGAAGAAAGTCGAGGATGTCCAGTGGATGTCGACCAGGGTGTTTACTATCGCCGAATATACGGAGTGATAAAAGCGTTGCGAATCGAGTGCACGAGGTCCGGTGGGACCACGCGCATGCGTGCGTGGTCCCAGTCCGGGAATGTCGGTATCGTGTCTAGAGAGTAGAGACTTTCGGGCATTGCTTTTTGCTTTTGGTCCAGAGCCTGGGCCCTGTAGTAAAGGACCTCAAACCCGGCACGCGGATCGACACCCTGCTCGTGCTCTCGGCTCTTTCCACTGACCAGCTAAAACCCTGCTAAGCCTGTCGTCCTTTCCGGCACCTGCCTGAGTTGAGAATCAGCCTGTCCGTGGATGAGCAAGAGGGAGGATCACGCCAGCGATCACTGTTTCCGAGCCGATACAGCGAGAGAGGATTGCGCGTTCAAAAGAACGATCGATCTACCACAGAGCTCCGTTAACGCTGATCCAGACCCTCAGATAGGGGTTGATCGAAGTACTGCGGTCGAAAGAAACAGCGGAGTCCAATGGTTTCAACATGGAGGAGCGGTGCATACACGTCAAGTCCAACAGATGCCTCATTTTCCGGAGACCGTTCGACTTCTCACGGCTCCAATCTGGAGATGCGAGAGCCTGGTTGGTGGTGCTCTGACCCCTTTGTCAGTCTGACATTCGCTTCCCGCCAAAACAGACCAGAAATAAATCATCTCATACCATGTCGAGCCGACTAGTCGATAGCATATGTCAAGAGTCTTTGTCCTGCTCGGCGCTTCCAGCGACGGCCAGAAAGGGCGGAAGATCGTTTGAAATCAGTGAAGAACAACATCGACTCACGATCAATATAGCGATGAAGCTGATGCACTGGTACTTGGACATCTATCCTTGCAGAAGCGGACATAACTTACGACACTACGCACGATTGTAGGAGCAAGATACAGGGGAATGTCAAGTGGCCTCAAGTGGAGTTTGGAACAGTGCATATCGAGTGCAAGGGCTTTGGATTGTAAACTTGTCCGACATCGTGGCCGTCGTGGCGAATCCCCCATCACTAACTCAACCCATCCACGGATGCTGGATCCGTTTCCCAACCCAATTGTGCAAGTCGAGTACCGCTGACTCGGATTCCAAACTTTTGTCGACGTCGTACCCGTCGCGGCGAATCCGACATCGCGAACCAAACCCATCTACGAATGTTGAATCCGTATTCCGGCCCAACTGTGGCATCGCTTCTTGCCCTGCGACCTCTACTTCTGGTCCAAAAACGTGCAGACGCAGGCGCTGGTTTTGGTGTTGCTGAGTAACAAAGAATTAGCACTTGCGGTACCCCAAGTGCTGAGGAGGGTGAGGGTCTCATACCAAGCTGGGTGTTTGCCCTGATCGCATTTAACGCTCTTGCACTCGGTATCAGAGGAGCACGCCTGGAGAAGGACGAAGTCCGCATTAGCGAATGGCACCGAAAGAGAGGACAGTTGGAATGCAACGGTGGAGACGTACGGAGACCATTGGGGCAATGAGGCCGAAGACGGCGGCGATGATGGTGAAGGCCTTCATTTTGATTGATTGGTGTTGGTCGTTGGAGCTTGAGACTTTGATGTTGCGGTTGTTGGAGGTGAGGCATGAGTCCACCGCCGGTGGGCAGCTGCCTTTATATATCTTTTCCATCCACGAGAGAGTTTGCGCCACGCGACATCATCATGCTCTGAAAACTCGGGGATTCGTTGTCCTCAGCAAGGATGGCACGTCTGCGGACGCGGTGCACGGTCGAGAGCAAATACAATTTGGACTGATAGTGGAGTGATCGAACGATGTGCAAAGGATTGGTCGATACGAAGGGCAGCAGAGCGTTCTTGGGCTTGGAAAGCGCGCAATGTTCACAGAGTCTGGATACATGCCCGAATAGGGCATCGAGGGTCCTCCAATGTTTTCCTACAAGGCCTCATTCCTCTTTGCGTTCGTTCCTCGGTCGGAGCTGCGGGTTGGTAGTCACTGCCCATCGAACCCAACCACTCTTGGTGAGGGGTCACAAGGCTTGCTTGTATTGGCAGTTTTGGCACCCTTGGCTCCACGCCAAGGTTGTGATGTTGCTGCAATATCACACCCTCGAGGGTGTATTGGACCGTGACCATGTTGATGACATAGTCGTTGTTTTGTTGTTGTTGCTGGCTGGTGGTGCAGCCATAGCTGTGGAATCATGGTCAGCTGGCGATCCTCTCATGGTCGACGTATCGGCAATCAACGGCATCTGCCGTGGTCAATGGTCATCAAAGCATGCCCTCGTACGTCCGACTTCATCCTCACATTCGGTGTTGTTCGAAAGTCATCGATCGGGATGGTACGAGGATCTTTGGCCTGAATGGTGATGTCAGCCCATGGCCGTGTTTGAATTGTGACCGATGAGGACTCAGGAGGGCGACAACGAGATTGAAAAATTCATATTTTGACGTCTGATCGAGGACCGCGAACTTCTGTTTCCGTAGAATGTGTAGACGGGCGGAGAGAAGACCGGATAGTGGTTTGCAGTGGTAGACAGCCGTCGTTGTGTGCTACGGATGCTCATTGTCAGATAAGCGGAAGTAGTCGGCAACTTCTCAGGGATAGACCATGCACACCTGGAGAATGTCGCTGACCAAGCAAGGATAGAGGTGGTCTGCTTTCCGATGACACGTAGCATTTGACTGCTTGCCTGCTTCTTGTCGCAAGTAGCGATCGAAGCGAACGATGGTGAACCTTGAACTTGATCTCACGAATGCTCGATCCTGATTCCACCTGCAACGCCACGAGACATGATTTTGCTTGCCTGCTCCATGTCGTAAAGTGATGATTGAGGCAAGTGCGGAATCGAGCGATGTTCGATGTTGGACACGGTCTTCCGAACGCTTGATCGTGACTGCATATGGCTCACGACCACCGGAACCTGGTTTGCTTACCTGCTCCTGGCCATACATGCAGGCTGCCAATTTGACAAGAGTCGAATCCTCCAATCCTCCCCCGAAACATCATCCGAACTGAAGAAATTGCACATATTGCTCCCGCTCAGCGACCCGGACACTGAGCAGTATTGCAAAAGCATGTTTGGTCGCCATGGCTGAGCACGGGATCGTCGCGGAGAAGGGGACGTCTCGTACCAATCAGAGAAGTAGTCCATCGCGCAAATGAGATTCTTGCAGTTTTTCGCATCACTGCAGGACCAGTTTACGAGGCCCAGATGCACGAAGTCTGCATCAGCAAGTCAGATTCAAGGTGTGTGGAAAGGCAGGTGAAGATTTAGGCGATTGAATGTACAATGAGGCTGCTGGAGACGGCGGCGATGAGGCTGACAAAGGTGGAGGCTTCATTTTGGTTGTTCGTGGGCGTTTGTCGGAGCAGGCGTTCGATCTGGTGGGTTCGTTTTGGGGTCGGATGCCGGGCTGTTGTTGCGGTTGATGTTCATGGACAACGGAGGGCTACCTACCCTTTCTGTACTTCTCTTTCATTAGCGGACTTGTAAGCCTGGTTGGAGCGTTGGTACGGACAATTGTGGCATCGTGTCGTCCGTCTGTCGGGATCGAGATTTGAATGCGAAATCTGCTTACTTCGGCGACATACGGCGTGTGGATATGTGGAAGTGCCGGCCAGTTTTGCAAATTAGAATTACCCACGAGCCTCGGTTGGTTTGATCTGCTTGTTGGCCGGTTTCCAAGGTGGTCGCTGAAAAGACTGCCAGTGCCGGGCCCCTGCGGTACCGGAAAGTCGTCGATGGTCGCCCAGCGAGGAACGCGGTGTTTCAACATCTTGCAACAGTGAAAGCGATAATGTATCTGGGGCTCACTTAGCATGAGATAGCTCTCCGGCAATGATAATCAGGAAGAGCCTATGTTCTCGGCTTCGGTAACAGACAATACTCCATGTTCTACAGACCGTGGACTGCATACGGGAAGTCGAGCTTACCTCGACAACTCAATCGATCCTCACGTTAAGCATCTTGCATTGGCCCGAGATGTCGGTGTCTTGTCCAGGGACCGGACTACGATGCTTAAGGTAGCAGCAGCTCGGCCGCAAGGCGGTGCATGTTGCCATCCGACTGGTTCCATTTGTTCGTACTCCGGCGAAAAAGGTCTCTCGAGCAGGGAGCTCGTATGAGTATGGAACGGACGAGCTCCTGGCACACGAATGAGGCAGTACAATGGGCACGCGATAAAGATGAGGTATTGCGTGACATGGACGACAGTCAGCGATGAACTCCAACTCACTGCCGTGGCCTCTCATCAGCTATGCCGCCGACAGAACGGGATCTCTAGCCCGCGAGATGTTATGACGGCTGTGGAATGACAGTCGAGAGCAGGCCAATTCTTTTCGACAAAAAGCAGACCGTCAGCGAGCCAGATCCCGCATCCGTATGCTATGCGAGCGACATTCTGCAGGTCCGCTGCTCCGGCTGGTCAGTATAATCACAAGACATAGGCGGAGCTGTCCCACTCCGGCATCAGTCGGAAGGCGTCGATGAAGGCAGTGCCCGTATCGGGTGAGCAAAGTGGGACTTGATCATCGGTGCTGCTGTGGGGCACTCAATGCCATGCTAAGGACGACAAACAGCACTAAGCGAGGGACGAGGTGTAGTGCACAGGAGAGCAAGGTGGACGCCGGGCCAACGTCGGCGACAACAGTCGAGACGAGGCACCTCACACTTGACATGATAGCCATCGGGAACCTGCACCATTAGACGAGTCGACAAGGGCGCAGTACTGTTATCGCTGCGGTGCTGGAGACTGCGACAGCTCATCTGCAGTGCCGTGCCGCTCTCACCCCTGTACTCATGTCGTCCACCTGGTCACAGAAGCGGGGTCCGATCACGAATCTCACAACGATCAATAAAAATGTGGGACTTCGATCGTGTTACCTTGCCATCTCACACCGACAAGCCTTCCGAGATCGTGGGTAAAAGGAGCGCCTTGTTGCCTGGTGAATTTTTCCTGTGTGACCGGTCTCTGCTCTCTGCTCGCGTGGTGTCTCAGATCCGGAGCGAGAGTCGACGCCAAGTGCCCAAGTCCAGATCGTGGTGTAACGGGGACCCTTGCAGATGGAGGTCTGGCGTTCTGTGAGAATGAGATCTTGCGGTACAACAAGGCTGTCACTGAGGCACGGCATAATCTCGATGAGAATGCCGGGGATGTCGTGATTTGGTGGGTTGTTTGTCCTGTGGAAGATACACATGTACAACGAGACGATCGTCGTGTGGCAGCCGACAAGGCGGTGCCGCGACGAGATGGGAGATAAGATGAGATGAGATGCGATGCGATGCGATCCGAGCAGGGAGCGATATGTGTGTTCGCGTGGGATGCTGGGAATGCCGACCAGGAGGAGGATGAGCTACACCCTGTCACGATAGAGCTACCGTGCATGAGGACAGTGGCAGGCCGAGACGTCGAGTGCATGTCGAGTGCATTGGGGCATCTTCCGGCATTGTGCTGCCGTTGCGTCGAGATGGAGTATGGCCCATATGCGATGCTTGCGTGCAGTGGTCGACGAAGGTAGGTGTATATCAATTGTACAAGGTATCTATCTATATATCCGAGAGCTGCAAGGCAAGATCGATCTCCGGACTTGGTGCCAAGAGCATCGTCATCGGCGGAACGGGCATCGATAGAGTTCTCGATCCGCGTAGATCGGGCTAACGTCAGATCTTGCTCTTCCCTGTCACATCTGCGAGAAGTGTGCCTTCCCGTGCGACTACAATCTGTGTCGCCTCTGCAACATCCCTCTCATCCCTCTGCCGTACACACCCCGACAACACACACTGTCCTCACATCGCGCAGATACTCCCACGAAAAGGATTCTGCACCTGGGTGGCCTGCAAGACACGACAAATCGCCTGTGCTCTCGCCCCACCTGTCGTCCTCGCCTGCCGTCCCACTTCCTCGCAAAAGTGCCCTGGATCCTTGTCGTACGCTCATCTTGCACAACGTCCACCGCACAAGATGCCCAAAGAGGGCCTCAAGCGTGGCAGGCGCATGAAGCGCAAGCATGAAGATGTCCTCGAAGATGCGACCCGCTCGGACACCACTTCAAAACGTATAAAGGAATCCGAGCCCGACTTCATGCCTCTGGACGGTCCTGATCACAGCGAAAACATGGACGCCACATATCCTCCGGCCGAGGAGCGGGTGTTCTTTGGTATGCTCGACGACGACGAACAGGAATATTTCAAGCGTGCCGACGAAATGTTGGAGCTGGATCAATTCGTGGACCCTGATGAGCGGAAACTTTTCTTGGAGAGTGTCTACCGCGAAGCTGATGGCAAGGAACTCAAGATTGCTCACAGCCAATCTTGTTCACGCCTGTTGGAGAGGCTGATTCGTGTGTCCAACGCATCTCAACTCAAGAATTTGTTTCAAAAATTCAGCGGAAAGTATGCGCTGTGTTTGGAATATTGGAGGCAAGCGTCAAGACGTCATGCTGATTTTTATGACAGCTTCATCCACATGCTCTCGCACCGATTTGCCTCTCATTGCTGTGAAACACTATTTACCTACGCGGCTCCACTTGTGAGCGAAGAGCTCACCACCAAGAAGAAGGATATCAAAGACACCGATGTCAACGATGTTTACGTCTCGCTGGAAAACCTATTCCTCCACACCTTGGCCGAGTTAGAAGGAAATCTGGGGTTTCTCTTGACTGACAAATACGCCTCGCATGCTCTGAGAGTGCTGTTGCTGGTGTTGTCAGGATTACCCGCAACGGACGATGCCGCGAAAAGCATCCTTCACAGCAAAAAGAGAGAAGGCGCCCCAGTTGCTGGACCCACGATACCTACCGATCAGGCTATAGGCAATAAGCGCCCAGTACCAAAGGCATTCTCGACAGCATTGGAGAAGCTTCTCCACGACAGTGTTGCGGGCCTGGACACAGACAAGCTCAGAGCTTTGGCTACCCACCCATCGGCAAATCCGACTCTGCAGCTCCTCCTCACCCTAGAACTTACCCACTACGGCAAGCAGCGAGCGAAAGACAGCAAATCGATCATCCGGACTCTGCTACCCGACGATCCTTTCACATCCGATTGCGAGAGTGCTGGCTTCATCAGTGGATTGGTGTATGATCCTGTAGGAGCACATTTGGTTGAGAGGATCATCGAAAACGCGCCCGCCAAACTATTCAAGAGCTTGTACAATCAATTTTTCAAGGAGAGATTGGCCTCTCACGCAAAGAATGAGACGGCAACATACGTGGTGTGCCGAATTCTTGGACGGCTCGGATATGATGATCTGCTCGAAGCTCATGAAATCTTGCTCCCAATCATACCTACTCTGCTGGAAAGGCAATGGACGAGTCTGACCAAGACGTTGATCGAAAGATGCACAGTCCGGGACATTGACACACAAGCAATCGCTGCAGTATTCGAGCAAACCTTTCAAAAAGACGACCAATTCGATGTTGGACAGCTCCTGAAATTGGAGGCTCAGAAACTCGACACGATTCGCGACATCAACAAAGTCAACACCCACGCCAACGGAGATGATGCCTTCTTTGCCCGACCGTCCGGACCCAACAAAGTCCACTTCAACATCCTCGCCCAATCCATGCTCATCGTGCCCGGCTCCCTCTCCGCCCTTATCCTCGATTCGATCATCACGCTCGAAACGGCGACCCTCCTCAGCATGGCGTCCGACCACATCGTCACCCGCACTTTGCAACAAGCCTTCACCACCAAGAACGCCTCGATGATTCAGCGCCGCAAACTCATCCAGCGCTTCTACGGCAATTTTGGCGACATGGCCATGGACAAGTCCGCATCGCATGTGGTAGACTGTATTTGGGAAGGCACCCACGGCCTGGCGTTCATTAGAGAACGCATCGCAGAAGAGCTAGCAGAGAACGAGGCAATGTTGCGGGATAGTCCGTGTGGAAGAGAGCGGTGTGGAAGAATTGGAAAATGGACATGTATAAGCGGAAACGACCGGATTGGGTCAGGCAGAGCCGGTTGCAGGCGAGCAATGATGGATTCCAGGCGTTCTCGGAGATTGATGCGAAGGAGACGAAGACGCCTCTGCAGTTGGCGAGGGAGAGGCATGCGCAGGCCAAGGCTAAGAGGGAGAAGGAGGAAGCTGGTCGTGGACGGACGATGAAGAGGGAGGCGGAGGCCAAGGAGATCAAGTCCAAGGCGACCGGAGCGAATCGGACGAGGGTGACGGCTGCGTGAGAATGTCGAGAGGTTGAAAGAGCTGCCTTTTGTTGCAGCGGTTTAGCGGTACTGTCAATAGACGGCTTTACGATCTTGTGCATTGACATGGTGGCGTGACCACCGGAGAAATACCCTGGCTGGACGTTCTTGTCACTCCTCACTCAGACTGCACATCAGCTATGTCATCCACAAAAAATACGACCGAAGCGCCACCAGATCTTGGGATGCTTAAGACCACTGCCAGACGTAGCCAATGGTACTAAGGATGTCTCTCGATTCCCCAGATCCGACTCGGCACATCTCGGTCCAGATCTTGGTACATTTTCTCGTAAAATTTCGGCTTTTTGATAGACGAGGACTATTGATATTTGTTACACAGTGTCGACAGTATACACATTTTGTGAATATTTGGCCTTCCAGCAAGATCTATTGCGATATCGACAGCAAGACTGAATTGTCTCGTACAATCCATTCGTTCGTAATCCCTCCCATTCGTTTCAAATGTCTACCAACGGAAGTGGCAAACCATTTCCATCAACAAATGGAACGCAACACTTGAGCCGAGCAGACGAAGCAGAAGATGTGAGTTAACGATGACTGTGTCCAAAAACAACTCCGACTAACATTCATGCAGCTCCTCGCCGCTGTGACAAACCTCATAACAACATTCATCCGCACAGCCGACAAAGACACACCCGGCAAAATCCACGGTATCGACCCTCGACCCGATGACTCCAAACCGCCTCTCTCCAACTCCATGCCTCCACAAGACCTCAAGCAAATCCTACCCACCTCCCTCCCCGACCACGGCATCGGCAAATCCGGCTTCCTCTCCCTCGTAGAGACCATCCTCCAACACAGCACCAACACCTGGGACACCGGCTTCCTCGACAAACTCTACTCCACCCCGACCCCCATCGGCATCACCGCCGACCTCCTCCTCTCCTCTCTAAACACGAACCTTCACGTCTACCAAGTCTCCCCCGCCCTCACCTTGATCGAAAAACTCACCGCCATTCGGCTTCTCGGGCCCCTACGCAGGAGGCGTCTCCCAACCCGGCGGATCCGCCGCCAACGCAGCCTCAATGGTCACAGCGCGCAACGTTCTCTTCCCCGACACGAAAACCGAAGGCAATGGCGGGCGGAAATTCGTGCTTTTCACAAGTGAGCACGGCCACTACTCGGTGGAAAAAGCCGCCCAGATGTTCGGCTTCGGGTCCCGCGCTGTCAAGCCCGTGGCCGTCGACTCGCACGGGAGGATGGATCCCTTTGCTTTGAGCCGTGCGATTGCCGCGTCGAGAGAAGCGGGCGAGACGCCGTTTTACGTCAATTCCACGGCCGGCACGACCGTGCTCGGATCTTTCGACCCGCTCGACGCGATCGCGGACGTATGCCAACGGGAAGGCGTATGGCTACACGTCGACGGATCCTGGGGTGGGAGCGTAGTGTTCAGCGAGGCGCAACGGTGGAAACTCCAGGGTTCCGCTCGCGCGGACAGTATTTCCATTTGCGCGCACAAAATGCTGCAGGTGCCGTTGACGTGTTCGTTCCTCTTGGTGAAGGATATGAGGAGACTGCAGAGGGGCATGACGCTGCCGGCGGGGTATCTCTTCCACGCCGCGGAGACGAATGGTCAGGGTGAGGAGAAGGAAGAGGAGGAATGGGATGGCGTACCCGGGTCGCTGGATCACTTCTACGATCTCGCGGATTTGACGCCGCAATGCGGACGACGAGGCGATAGTCTCAAACTCGCTTTGTCGTGGGTGTATCACGGTTCCGCCGGGTTTCAGGTGGCGATTGATCATGCGTTTGAGATGGCGGGATACCTCACTTCGCTGGTTGTGGGGAATGAGAAATTCACCCTGGTGTCGAGCAATCCGCCGGCGTGTTTGCAGGTTTGTTTTTACTACGCTAAAAGTCGAGGGGAGGGGAGGGAGGAGAGGAATAGTCGGATCACGGAGGAGATTACGCGGATGCTGAGGGAGCAAGGGGGGTTCATGACGGACTTTGCACCGGGAGAGGATGGGAAGTTCTTTAGGGTGGTAGTCAATGGTGGCACGACGAGGGGAACTGTGGAGGGATTAGTGAAGGGTATTGAACGGGCGAGGGAGAGCATGGGGTTGTAGAAGAGGGGAGTGGACGGGATTGGATGAGATATATTCGACAGATTATTAGAGTCCAGTGACGAGACAAACCGGAGGTGGGGATCTAGGATCGGCCATAGACTACAGCCAGGCGACGAGATAGATGAGATGTGAATGGAAGGTCTTGTTCCATCGTGCAGTATGTTCCGTTTAACGACACCTGTTCCATCCATGCTGAAAAGCACCAAGCTCGTTGTCGTCTTTGACCTGATCCATCTAAGCGACAGTAATTGCCGTCCTCACAAGTCTATGTCTCAGCTCTTCTATCATCGGACGTTCTCCATCCATATCCTGCGTCGCTGCTCTTCTGCCGTGTGTGAATGACCGTACTATGTTCACCACTCCTGCGCTCATACTGTCCTGCGACATCGCGCACGGCCACAACCCATGCTCAACTCCTCCAACGCCAAAACAATGCCATCTCGCCCTGCTCTTACACGCCCCTCAAATAGCTCCATACTCCACCGGCTTCTCCAGCGTGTAATCACCCATCTGCAACCCTTCCATAGCCTTTCTCCCAACCTCACTGACCCTCGGCCGACCATCCTTCTCAGTAGCCGTTGTGAAGAATCTCGGACTCCACTCCTTCCCTTCCTTGGCCCTCTCCGCCGCCCGTTCCCTCTGCCGTTCCTCCAACTCCGTCTTCCTCTGCGTCGCTTGACCGTACTGTTTCGCCACAATCGCGTCCGTGACCGGACCCCAGAATTTTCGACTTTCGTTCGGAAGTTGCTGCTCTTCGGGCGGACACGTCTTCGGGATGGGGAGGAGAGGAGAGACGTCCATGAGGAGGATGCGCTCGGATTCTTTCGACTTCTTGAAATCTCCGGATCCGGGCGAGAACCAGATTTTCTCAGTCCAGACGCCTTCGATGCGGCCGATGATTTCTTTGGAGGGTACGTCTTTTAGTCGAGAGACTTTGTCGTCGAGGATGCTGGAGGGTTTGTAGACGATTCCCTCGACTTTGTTTTGCGTTTTGCCGAAGTAGCCTTCTTCGAGGTAGTGGAGGATGGTCTTGAGGCCGGTCTTCTCGCACGTCACGTAGCATGTGTCTGCCACGGTGATGTATAGATTCCCGCGGAGGAAGCCGCCGAGGAAGGCGGCGGGATGCGTGAGGCGATATTCTTCGTTGTCGCGGTTGCGGAGAGTGATGAAGATACCCTGGTTGTGCGCTCCCGGTGTGACTTTGACGGAGGTTCCGGTGAACTTCGCGGAAAGCTGATCGTACCCTACTGCAGAGACGCCTTTTTCGGGGCAGTCGTAGACGAAGGCCGAGACGGGAGGGTGATGAGATGTTTGTTCGGTCAGGTAGTGTACTTTGACGGGTTGTTGGGTTGTAGGAACTGTCTTGATAGCTTCCTCTCTTTCGACATCCCAGCTGCATCGGAAGAATTCTCCCAGTGCGCTGTTGTATGGCTTGCACGGCTTTCCCTTGACGTATTTCAGATCTTTTGTGAACCAGAAGCGGAGGCAGTGCAGCATGCGCTCAAGAGGGTCGTCGCTGTCGCCGATTGCGGCAAAGGTCTCCGGTCGGTCAAGGTAGTGCCAGTATTCGAGGTTGGGAATTGGTTCGAGGAGTTGAGCGGGTAGACTGAAGCGGACAGCGGCCATGTCGGACACGCCAATAAAGCGTTTGAGGATTCCTAGAAAGGTGCGCAGCTTGCTCGAGTCCGAGGGCACTTGACCATCGGTTGGGACAGCTGCGACATCTTTGGCGCTGGAGGCGGTCTGGGGACGCTCGACGTCTTTGAGCGAGTTAGTCTCGGAGACGGTGGCGGAGGGTGTGCCATCGGAGACTGGAGCCGAGACGGAGAGCGCTTCTGTGTTATCGGCCTTCTTGCTGCTGCCGAAGACCATGATTGCGGTGGAATGAAGATATAGATCTCGCAGCAATGCGCTCCACTCCGCAGTGGTGGTGAGGCTCCCTCTTTCTTTCTCTCTTTCAGTGTAGTCGATCTTTCAGGCGAGTGTGCTCAGGGTGCAGGCGTATGGCACGGTGAGGGGGCTCAAGCGATGAGAATATCAGTCCAGGCAGGAGAATACCTTGCCCGTCGTGGCAAGAGTATCGCTACCTTAGACGGCACAATCTTGCAGTCAACAATCGAGTCGGCGTAGCGTCTCCAAGACTTGGACTTCGGGGGGAGTGACGTCGAGGAGGTGGGGCGGGTTTAGACTGCCGATTCGAGGACTGCAACCCGGACGTTGTCGTCTCTTCTTCCTGTTCGTTCGACGTCGAAGATGGAGGTGATACGGATGACTTCGTTCTGGAGGGGTTGAGATCAGAGGTCGTGTGCGAAAGGACGACATGGCATGCGATCAACATGAGCAGCACAAAGAAGACCTTCAAAACATGACCTCAAGGCTCAAGGGTCTTCGAAGTTCGGACATCACCCGACCAGGCACAGCCAGACCATGGGAAGCGTTCCTGACCAACGAATCGGGCACAGGTCGTCCGGGTTGGACGGTTCAGATCTCGGCGCGCCAGATTGTGCAAGAACACAAGGTGCACGCGGTCACCATGCTGTGCCCTGCTGCAAAGGGTCGTCGGCCGTCTCACCGCGTTTCCGCATTCCCGTGACTCTGTACTAACTCAGCAGAGAGAGCGCGAACAATGTTTGATGGCTCGCAGACTCCGTGCAATAATACGGTACTGCTCTACACGACTGCCATGAGTATGTCAGACAGGTTACTTCTGCTTGCTGTTGAGTCGCCTGACTTTACTCTTCGGCTTCTCCTCCTCCAAGACCTTCCTCCTCCTCTCCTTCTCCGCCTTCGCTTCTACCTTCGCCTTGTCTTCCTCCTTCTCCAGCTTCATCTTCGCCCTGTTACTCCTCCATCTTCACCTCTTCCTCTGCACTTGCGACAACAGTTCGATCAAACTTGGTACCGAGAGGCTTATCTACTCCAACACTGCGATGATGTTGGGACTGTCGCAATGATGGCGATGCGCGTGGTAGTCAAAGTTGTCATCGAGATAGCAAGGGAAACATGGCTCGGCGGTTGCACGTTTGTCTCGAGTGCCGTTCCTCCCTCTTCTGTCGCGATTGGGTCCTTTAGGCTGAAAGCCACCTCACCAAAGCCAACGTCACCTCATCGCTGGTGAGGGATGCTCCATAACGCTAGACATGATTCATGTTGTATGAGTCGTATCCTTTCGACATTCACTGATGTGTGGGAGCATGACTTTCTCTGTGATTTTCACATTGGCGCTGGAGAGATCCTCTGTTGGCTTTGCCATTTGACACGGTATGAAAGATCAGGACAAAGCTTGACAACATGAAGAGCTCGCCGGTTTTCCGAGATCTCCGGGACATCCTGCCACGTGTTGCAGTCTCGTCCTCTTTGCCCTGTATCCGTGTTAGTTATTAGCGAAAGCGATTGTACATCTGCCCCACACCCCTTCGTTGTAGCGAAAGGAAGCTCTGATTACGAATTAACTTGGATCCCCTACTTCTTGGTCCGGGCTGCCTTTGACTTCAATGGTAACATACTGCGTGTTCAATGTACAAGTAGACTCCGAATCGTTGTTCCTTTGAAGAAACGCAGGGCGGTAGTTGGTACATGAGAGTGGGTGCACAAAAGATTCGGCTAAAGCCCGGCTTTATAATCTGACGATTATAGATTCTAATCTTCTATTGTCTATCATCCAATCAGAGCTCCTCTGTACGTTCCACTCTCCGCAGTCCGTCAGTCCGAGCTTGACTAATCATTCGCAGAGCTCAGTGGTAGTACGTCTCGCCCAGTCCAACATTCTCTATAACTGGTCTAACAAACATCAAGGAGCGTGGGATTGCAGTTCGAATAAGGCGCTTATAGAATTGAGCGACTAATTAGACGCGAGTAGCGGCTAAACTAGTTTTTAGCTAGCTACCTATAACTTTATATTACGCTATATATAACGAGGGGTATATAAATATAGGATCCGTATAGGCTGCCCCTAGCGCTAAATCCCTCGACTTAGGGACTAATTTAAATAGGTTAAAGGACTAACTTAAATATAATTAAGTACGATATTAAAAAGAGCATTAAAAGTTCCGTAGAGTAACCCTAATGCTAACCCTAACGTGCTGCTAGTAACCCTACCGTTCTAGCTCGTCGCCGCTTGTATAAGGTAAAAGCAAGGTACGCTGGCGGTATACGGTGTACGCGGAGACCCACGCCAAGGCGCTTGCAGAATTGAGCGACCAATCAGACGCGAGTAGCGGCCAAACCAGTTTTTGGCTGGCCACCTGCAAGCAATGATCGACTGTGCCGGAAGCGAAGGTCTCAGGTTGAGCGATGTTGGGCGAGCTTTGCCATCATGCGGCGGCGCTTGTTGCGCTCTTGCGTCTTTGAGAGGACTGGTTGGACTGACGAAACATCAGCTCTCATCTTCTCTGATGACGCCTACAGATTCCTTACCAGAGTTACTATCAGCCTGGTCAGTGGCAGTAGAGACGTGCTCGTGAAGCTGAGCGGTCTTGGTGCGCTTTGCTGCCTCGCGGCGACGTTGGTTGCGCGCCTGTGTCTTGGACAGCTCTGGTGAGGCTGTCAGTCTTGTATCGCTGTTCATTTGTTAGACTTATTCTTCGGCTTCGACTTCTCAACCGTCTCCTCGTCCTCCCCCATCACCTCCTTCTCTTCTCTTCCCTCGCTCTTGAGCTTCATCCTCTTGCTCCCTCCATCTCTCTCTCTCTCTCCCGTGCTCCTCCTCTCCTCCTTCACTCCGCTAGGCCTCTTCCTCTTCTCTTGTGCTCCAGGAGTCTGCATGATTTGCTATCGAGGGTATACGTCGTAGCTTGTGGATCTCAAAAGTGTTGGTACTGATAGCTTGGTGGTGATATGCGTGGTAACTGATGTTTTCGTGGAGCGCACGCTTAAAGCGATTTCGCAAAGTCAACGTCACCTCATCATTATTTTATCAACAACACCCTCAACATTATCGATGTTGACACATGTGCTTTCTTTCGAGGTTCGCTCCAGCACAAATATACGCCATATACTTCATTTTCGTAATGGAAGATCGCCTTTCGGCTTTGTCGCTCAACGCTGTATGCGGCAACGGGATGGGACTTGTACGAGTACTGCTTCGCTTCCTTTTCCCATCTTCCAGGTCGTCCTGCACACCGATGTAGTCGCATGGTCTCTGTCTTGGAGCCGGTAGTTTATCAAGTCGTTCGTGTGCTATATGCATTGCCAGCTGGTAAACCATCTCCAAGGGTTGGCTCGCAGGGAGGTGATCCGTCTGCCAGGCGTCCTTGGCCCAGTATCATATGTAAACATATGGCCTGGTGAGCAAATACGCACGAAGGAGTGCCTAAACGAATGGCCTGTGGAGTGACGCAGCCGCTCGAGCTATCGCAACGACGATAGGCTGTACTGTGTGCCAGGATATAATAGTCCTGTATCATAGTTCTCTCGATTTGTATGCCATGCAGTAGTCGACGTTCAGGACGTACGATGGATGCGAAGATGGGCAAGATGAAATGCTGAAAGAGGAAGAAGCTCGGCTGATTCTCGGGAAGAGAATTTAGAAGTCATGTACGATATTTTCCGCCCTGCGTTCATCCAATCAGCTCCTTTGTACGTTGAACCCCGCTCGAATTGTTCCAGAGGACATGTGCTAACGTACTCGCAGAGCTCAGTGGTGTATGTTGATACTCTTTCGTCCAAGCCCCGAATCAAAACTAACGCACCTCCAAGAGAGCGTGGGATTGCAGCACCGTTTCGCAATCATCCTAAGGTCACTCGTTCGACCCGGTATGTTCCATTGATCAACATTGAATCAATATATGTTCTAACACTACATTAGGGTAGGGAGCTTATCATCCAATTTTTTTTTGCCTCGCTTCGAAGCCATGATATTTTTGCGCTTCACAACTTCTCTCCCACGTCACCAAAAGAGCAACTGCGATTCCGACTGTTACGGGTATGCATTGCTTTTGTTGACTCTGATATTCGGTGCATTGCATTGTGCCATTGTTGTTGGTCAACAGTGTCATGTTACACTACATGCGAAGCACGATCCCAATCCAACTTCAAGGCACGCACCTGGGGGCGGAGCTTGACAGGCATACTTGTAAACAATGTGACCTGTCAACATGGCTGAAAATTGCGACTATATTTCAGGAAGCACGTTCTTCTCACGGAAGCTGCGCTATTGTCGCATTATCGCTGACAGGCTTATACGTCCGCCGCACACTTTCCACCTCGATTGTTTTCGCTGATGATCGCGTACAGGATGCATAAAGGGTCGTGGTACCACCATCTCGCCCCATGCACGCTTCCAGCCGACGTTGCACCGTGTCAAGACATCGAGACATCACCTTGCACTTTTATGTGCGCACCCGTCCGATATTCGCCCCATTTCGCTCTCCGAGGCCAAGCTCAATCTCGAGACCGCTCCTCGCAACTGCCGCCATATGAGCTCGAGTCTCGACCTAGCTCGATAGACTCTGAAGGAGGAGCACCAGGTTGGCCGTACTCCCAGGACTCTTTGCCAGTGCGTCAATTCTGCAATCGTCTAACAGGATGGCCTGGCTTCTTTGCAAAGGTCACGTAAGTATTGATCTGCCAGACCGATCGGATCGTGCGGCGCCTACCAAGTGTCACAACTGCGCTATTGCTCGGGCCTTGCAGATGAGCAATAGCGGTGGAGCCTCCATCCCGTCCACACGGAGACAAGATTCCGCCTATCACGCAACGGATAGCCTTGAATGGAACGTGCATGCCTTGGAAGTGCGCGCCTGGCACGAGTGTCTTCCTCGATACACGGGACATTGCATGCTGCTTGCTCCACGATGACCGCGGGGGCGTACGGTGAAGGACGCTGAGGACCAGTCGCTGCAGAAGGAAGCAGGCCAGAACAGAGATCGTGTCACAGGACGTGGCGCCGACGAGCTCAGAAGGCTCATGGAAAGAGAAAGACCAAATGAGGCAGTCACACCAGCATCCGCCGGACGTTGGGCGTCGAGGGCCATTGGGAACCGTCAAAGAAGTCATGCAGTTGAGGGTATTGCATGAATAGCATCAAGGACTGCATTGAGAGGTCCTTAGGACGGTGAAGCACTGCCAATCGACCGATATCAGGCTCCGCTACGAGCCCCGGACAAGCCCAAATGAAGCGATGGCTGCATGTCTGCTGTCCGTGACCAGCCATTCCGGATCGCAGATTCACCGCCTCGTCATTTTCATGGTAGGCAGGCGGACACCGCTTTGACCGTGTCTCAGGATTAGAAGTGGGCACTGCCATCTCAAAGTCAAGATACATATCTCATCCGTGCGATCAGACTTTCTCGTGCCTCCACCTCTCCCCTTCACTCCATTTCTCCCTCCTTTCAACGCACACCAAGCTACCCAACTCGAAAACAGACCACCAAGATCTGTGTGCAGCCAAGAAGCAAGATGCCGAAGAGGAAGTCAGGTACTAGCAAGGCGGCGTGGAGAGAGCGACTTGAGAGATTCGCAGAAGGTAGGAGACGTTCATTGAAAGTTGCAATCGCAGTCCAGAGCCTGACCTCCTTCTAGATCCAGGCAAAGATGAAGAGCTCTTGGCGGCCTCTACGGAGGCGTACGAAGTTGCTTGGGCCTCGTACAAGTTCGACAAAGGTCGGTTTCTACTTTACAAGTTGCGTATGAGAAATCGTACGTGACACATGACAACATCCATGCCGACAGAAATCACCTCATGCGACTGCATCCGCGCCACTCCGCCTCGTTCCAGTCTGCCTCAGTTGCTCACGAACACTACACCATTCTTCCAAGCCGAGGCATCGTCCCTTTGGTTCATGGTGGATTCCCTCGATTGTACTGACATGATGACAAGCCTCTCAATCGGTCCAGAACCGTCGCAACCTCCACAAGACTGAGTTTGAGACCTTGATCACTGGCATAGTCAAGAAGACTGGAGTTGACGTGACGGAAGAGGACATTTGGGGTGAGTACGAGTGGCATTCGTTCCCAAACTTTTTCCTCATCCTTTCCTGGGCATTCTCCTTCATCCTCGCTCTCGACAAACTCACCATGCCCATGAGTACACGGCATATATTCAAGCCATGTGACCTCCGAGCTGATTTGTTGGAACTCTGCTAATACATCAACAGGCGCGGACAACATCGAGCACAACCTACGCACGTACCTCGAGATGTCCACGAAGATGCTCTGTCCACGATCTTTCCGTTCGGAAACCCTCAAGTTCAACACCATCGTCCAGCGACGTCAATCCATGATGTTCTGGCTCAACCGCAAGTGCAATGTGGCTATCAATCGTGGATGTGAGTACTGTCCATCTCCTACCTCCTACCTCCCCACTCTCCCTGCCTACTGTGCCCGTGGATGCCGTGGCATGGGTTCGAGATCACATCTCACCCTGATCTACTTCCACTTTCTGTCCGCACACCATGCCTCCGATCGCTGCCCCTTGTGATTCAGGACGGTTGGATTGACTAACGACTCGGCAGCAATGTGGGTTGCCTCACAAGAAGCGCTCCATCACGCATTCAGGACGTACAACAAACCCTCTCTCAATGATCAGAAGATCTACCTCACCAAGCAAGACCTGCTCATGCTCATTCAGCACAACATGTACACGAGTTCGAGCGCTGAGCTTGCACAGCAGCATGAACTTGCCTGGTTGCTTGCTTTCGTCTTTGGCGTGAGACCAGGTACCATCGGCACCGCCAAAGGCCATCCTGACCAGTTCCTCCCGTGGGGCGACATTGAGATCCAGCGTTGCGGTGAGTTCATCGCAGGAGATCGCGAAAGCACTACTGACATTTGCGCTACAGGTACAAACAACTTCAAGGCGGCGGTCTTGTTTCGCTGGCTGAAAGGCTACCGCAACGAAGAGCTTCGGCCTCTGCGCTTCAAAGCTTCTGAGCCTAGGTTGACCGAAGATGTGAGTAAACCTTCCGTTGAGTCGACATTCATCTCTGCACGTCTCTCCGCTGCAAACATGCATCGAGCCAGCAGAAATCACCTCGTTTCGCAAAACGCACCGTGCCACGAACATACATCATGCACTCCGAACTCAGCGGCATTGAGTCGACACCTGAGCACCTTCTTCACACGTCTCTCCACCAGAACAGCACACCAACATGCCAATGGACACCACCTCAATCTTCCGCTCGGCTCCATCTATTCTCCGCATCGCAGCGACACACCATGCCAACCAACATCACTTCATGCATCTCAAACCACTCCGCAGCTTGAGGTCGACATCAGCACACCTCTGCTTCTCTTTCCGTCTTTGCGTCGCAACACACCGCACCATGCTAATGCATAACACCTCAACCTTTGTTGCGAACGCTTCCTTCAGAGACCATGTGCTGACCAAATCTTCTGTTCTAGATTGTCTTCGGCATCGGTCATCGACTCGTCGCTCTTGCGTTGAAGCGTGGCTACCTTGAAGACTACGAGACCGTGGAAGATCTTCTCAATGACGACAAGATCAACATCAGAATCAAGGATTCGGCCAAGAAGATGCCTGTCATTTGCGCGAGTTCCCCAAAGGTACCCATGCTCCCATTGCTCCCATTGCTCCTCATGATATCGTCTCTAATACTCTGCAGGGCCTTCTCGTTCACCATGACAAGCCTATACACTCGAACGGTCTAACAGCATACTTGCAGCGCAAGGCTCTTGACTATGGTCTTCCTGCTGGAATTACAGCATACGCCTGGCGTCGCTCAGCTGGTATGTCCAACCACTCCGCTCGGACCCATGCAGAAGTCGATTTCTGATATTCCTTCACAGGCACGAATGTTGCACAGTCTGAAGGTTACGATGCAGCCAAAGGATTCCTCGGTCACAACCTCGATTCCGACTCACTCGAGACCGCCTATAACCAGGGTACACTTGTAAGATCACTCCCGACACTCTTGAGCACTCGCTTGTCACGCCCAAACATATTCATGGCAAGGATCAAGCTCGTATGATGACTTGCATGCTCACGCACATTTTCAATCTAGGCCATGGACGCATTCAGCATTGCGATGGGACGTGAGAAAAAGGCCCGAGAGGTTCTGCTCGAAGGTACACTTTCCTCACCGCTTTTGGCAATTGACCATTGCTGACAAACTTCCAGATGACAATGTTTCGGTCAATCGAATTCGCAAAGCTACGGTCGACAAAGATGCTTGGGTCCGCAAGTGGGTACTTCGACACGAGGTGAGTTTCTGCTGTCCATGTTTTGCAGCATGCGGCGTATATTGACACACACACCTCAGGACTACAAGGAGCAGAATGAAGCAACGCAAGCCGCTCAGCTGGCAGCAGATGAGTCTCCCGATGACGAAGATGTTGTTGAGACCGCTTTTGCGGAGGCGAGAAAGCTCAACAATGTTCGCCGCAGCCTCACTCAACAGGCTAGATTGGCCTTTCAGGAAGTAGAGCTGAGCATTGTCAAGTCCAACATGACTCGCGAAGAGTTGGAGGAGCGGAAGAAGGAGCTGCAGGAGCCTGGAGAACTGCACAAGATGCTTCTGGAGGCCGCAAAGAAAGCAACAAAGACGGTCGGTGCCGATGGTGGAGCCATCACCGATCAAGAGGATGATGCGGATGACCTGCGTGTCACTGATCTCGAGGATGTTCGCGACAGACCTGATGCTAGGTAAGTGCAGAGTTCTCACATCCATACCTTGGCTTTTCCAGCCTGCTGACTATGAACAGGGCCAATCCGCAAGCCAGAACTGGAGTGCAAAACGACAATGTCGAAGTCTCGGTCACTGTTCCATCCCTCCAACTCAACAATGAGACCCCAGAGAACGAAGGCAACAACGCCGACATCGAAGTGGCGACTCTGGAGGCTGTCAGCACCACCTTCTTGAAAGTGCTGTGTGGACTCGAAGACTTGCAGAAATCCAATTTGCAGTGCAGACAGTGTCTCAGCGACGATACTGTCCCACAGACTGGCACGAAGGGACCCTGGAAGGACAAGACTTACGCACGCAACAAGCTCAACGACCATCTGGCGACCGAGTACCACTCTCCCAAAGCGAAATGGATGCGACAGTATCCTGGTGACAAGAACAATTGTCCTTTCCCATACAATGGTCAACCTTGCAAGACCAAAGGAGATGCCAACACTATCCTTCAGCACGCCCTGAAGACCATCGCACAGCCCAACGACCACCTGCTCGCTGCTGCAAAAGCCGGACTGTTTGCCCGAGACTTCGACTGGAGAGAACAGAAGACCGTGGCTTCTGTGGTCGTCAAGGGCAAGAAGCTGGAGATCAACGATCCCGTCGACTTGCCAATGTCTGCTCTCATTCCGCCGAGGAACCTGGACAGCAACGGCGCCTTCACCGAGCCATCCCAGCCGTCGACCATCACACTCCAAGGCAAGGGCAAGGGGAAGGGCAAGGGCACAGGTCGCAACAAAGACGGTGCATTCGACGACTTGAGAATTCCCACGCGGGACAAGCTCACGGAGAGTTCCGTATGGACCAAGCACGAAGAAGGTCTGCATGGTCATGTTGCCGATACGTACCAGACGCAGCGCACTTGGTTGGCGGACCTCGTCGACAGCGACTTGCGCGAGCAGGGTGTGTCCGCCAGCTTGACTGGAGGCGCTTCGACTCGGGCGAAGAGAGGCAAGAGAAGAATGAAGGGCGTCGCAACATTGAGGAAGCGCCTCGCGGAAGATCTCGAGTTCGCATGGGCCGAGGATGCTGATGATGCCCTTCAGCCAGAAGACGAAGAAGGAGACAATGAGCCGGGAAATACTGCGGGTGGCGAAGAGGAGGGCAGTGAGCCAGGCAGCGGTGAGGGTGGAGGTGAGGACGATGATGACGACGAGGAATAGTGATGGAGAATTCGCGATGGATTTCGGCTTTGTTTTTCCTTTGTTGCAGGCGATGATTGATGATGGCGAGTTTGGAACGGCGATGTATCTCGGTCTTGTATTTCATTTGTTGCAGCTCATCTCAACTCACTCTCTCATACATCAATGGTCTTTTCCAACGTCGACAGCCTTCTTCATTGTCGTTCGTGATTCTACTTCTTCGTGGTCTTCTTCGTGGCCTTCTTGGTGGTCGCGGTCAACTTGGCCTTCTTGGCCGCGCGACCGCGAGCGCCGCGAGCGGAAGACTCGTCGTCGTCCTCGCCAGCATCATCCTCCGCGTCGTCATGCTCCTCATCATCGTCGGAGTCCACGACCTTGCGCTTGGACAAGGGGCGCTTCGAGGTAGCACGGCCAGTAGCAGAACCGCCACGGCGACCACTACGACGAACACCACGACCTGCAAGGGCAATGTCAGCGATCAATTCTCACAATGCGAGTCGCCCGGTACTTACCGCCATCCTCAAGCTCGCGAGTTGACTTGGTCGAGAAGGCCAGCGAAGCATCATCGGCGAGAGACTCCTCTCGATCAGTGTCATCATCAGCCTCGCTGTCCTCGTCCACCAACTTGTTGTATGCCTTTGAAGCGTGGACATAGAACTGGCCAACTCCTCCCTCGTCGAAAGAATTCAACTGGGCAAGCATCTTTCGGAAGTAATGTCAGCATGAGAAGAGCGAAAAGTCGGGTCATGCGAGGCAGGTTGTCAACTTACATTCTGGGTCATGTCGTCCTCGTCCTGGAACTCAACATCGGCGTCGGTCTTGTCGTCAATGAGGTACTGGCGGAACTTGAGGGCTTCAGCCTTGGCCGGGTTGCTGGCGTTCGTGTAGAGGGTGCCACCGAATGCGAGCCAGTCCTTGAGAAGAGGAATGTAGACAACGCGAGCGGATTCGCTGGAAGCCAGAGCTCGAGCCTCGGGGTCCACGGGTCCGAAGATCTTCTTGGAACCTGCAGCGGCCTGTCGAGCGGTCTTAACCTGCAGTAGGTGTTGGTCAACGAGATTGAAGAACGCTTTGAGTATACTCTTACCTTGATAGACTCGAAGAGAGTGTCTGCGATCAACGCATTCTGCACCTGAGCAGCGTTGATCACATCGTTGGAAAGCACTCCGGCGGATGGCCACAGTAGCCAGTCTCGGCTGAAGCGGAACGCCTTGTCGACCTTGAAAGCGGGTGGGAGGGCAGTAGCCGCAAGGTCCTGCTCAGGCTCACCAGTGACGCCGGCGGCGGCCGTTCCAGCAAGCTCGTCGACATCTTGAGCCACCGTGGGATCGATCTCCATCTCGTCGACACCACTCGGAGGCAGCTCCTTCTCCTGGGAGGCAGCAGACTTTGACTGCTCTACCAGGTTCCGGTGCTCCTTGGCCGCGCCCTTGTGTGTATACTATTGAAATTGTCAGCATAGTCAAGGCGATGCTTGTGATGAGTAGACACTGACCATGAGCTGCATGAACGCCAGATCACCAATGACGTTGGCCTGCTTGGCGAGCGCGCTGCCTGCGATGCCATCCAACTTCTCGTCGGCAGGCCACATGGGCCAATGAAGGGAGAGGCGAAAGCCAGCGGGCTGATCGGCCGGGTTCGGCAGGTCGGCCTGCTGTTGAGTGTCCTCGAGATCCTTCATCTTCTGGGTCAGCTCCGGCCACAACCTACCAAGCATGACAGCAGTCAAGATGCTCTTGCCCTCCATGTTCGTGTAGGTGCGTCCGGTAAGGTCAACTCCAGGTGCCTCCCGCACAAGCGTGAAGCTGCCAAAGGTCTTGCCGGTGTTGATCTCCTCGAAGCGATCCTTCAGCAACAGATGAGCGGTGTGAACCACTGTACGAGTACGGTCCTCGGTCTTGCCAGCAAGGAAAGACATCTTGTGCTTTGGGAAGGGATGAAGTTGAGTGGGTGAGGTTTGCGTGTGTGGTAGTGCGTGTGGTATTGTGTGTATGGTGGTGCGTGTGTGGCGTTGAGATCGTGGTCTTGAGCGTGGTGTGTAGTTTGTGGTTGGTGTTGACTTGTGGTGGGTGTTGACTTGTGGTGGAAGATGGTATGTTTCCAGAAGATTGAACACCGGAAGGAAGATCAATGTCAAGACTGCGAGGTAGGCAAAGGCGGTCCGACAAGCAGCATGACAGCACAACCTCACCGGCAGGTCCAAACGACCGAGCGACGAACGGCAGACTGGGTGCAGCAGGCCAGACCCTTCAGGGTAGCAGTGATTGCCGGCTGCTATCATCACACGGGACGGCTGTCGACTGTAGGTGAGTTTGTTCTCTCGGTACCGTGCGCCGACTCCGTATGCCAAACATGTCGTCGGCATCGGGCGTGGACTTGATAGTATAGAGGCAGTCCTAACTTGATAGCATGGCCTTTGGATATTTCATTGGCGACGATGCACCCAGGAATCGACCCTGCATTCTGTGGTCGTTCTCCATCTTTGTCGTCAGAAAGCAACCACGTAATGGTAGAAGAAGCTACTGCTGGTTGGACGTCGGCCATGGTTTTGTTTGATCTTGCTGTGCGGCGATCCGCAAAGACGGGACATTGCTCTTGATGTGCGTGGGCGAACTGTCGGCTAAATTCTCAGCGTTTGTGCTGTGAAGTATGAACATGAAGTCGGCAATTTTCTTGTCAGTTTTGACAACTCGAAACACTCCACGGTGGACCGAGAGCGTCAGGTCGTCACCGCCAAACCAAATCATCCTATGCTTGAATCTGATATGTGCAAGCCGTGAGTCAACTTCCTGACGAACATCCGACGCTTTTTCAATGTGATGTCGAAAGGAAACTTTTCGTTGCTCCACGGCTCCCTGCACGAGCTCGATGAGGGAGCGCTTTCGGCCAACTCCTTACCACCCAAGGAAATAGCAATGCCTGCAGCATGACAGGCCGTCGTGACACGGCCATACAGATCGTTTGCGGAAATCGCTCACTTTGTCCAACCATGAACGATTTCTGCAACTCCTCCTGAACGGCGTTTCCTTCTCAAGGGCGTTTGGGCATGCAATGTTCATCGGTAAGGTCAAAGTGCAGTTGTTTGTTTTCAATTCCTGCGCGCAGCCACCGATGTAACGAAGAGCGATGTGCAGGGAACGACACCCGCGCTTGCTGACGAGGATTTCAACAAAAATGTCTTGCAGTCTGCATGTCGGTAGAGCCTCATCTTTGTAAACAATTGGACCTTGCTTGCCTGTCTACAGTTGGGGGTGGTACATGACTCACGCTTCACCATCACTTGTCTTCTCTTCATGGTGTTTGACCCTGCACAGCAACTTCCTACAACCTCTCAGTGCTGCTGTATGTTCTCTTGCACCACTTCATCGATCTCCACAGCTGTGTTCATCCTCTTGCATGCCGTGTGATGATGACATCTCTCAACTCTGCGCGTTTGACCGCAATCCGAATGCCCTTCACAAGCCGACTCTTTTGAAGCGCTCGTCAGCGTATCGTGTCGGCATTGGCGGGTCGCGTCGTCGTTCGTCGCGTTGTCGGACGTGTGATGGACGTGCTCGGGTTGGTAGTGCAGATCGATGCAGCGCGGCTGCGTGCAGCATCGGAGAAGTTGGACGATGTGACAAACAGAAGCCGGTCGACGGTGAGGTGGTGGAGAAGACGAACGCAGAAGCGAAGAATGCGCAAGTGTGCAACTTGATGATGGTAGTAGATGCACCTGGCCGGCCTTCTCGTCTCAGGTGGTCGTCGTCGTGTCATCTCAGCAATTATTGCAAGCCTTAGGCTCATATTCTGGACACCTTGCGCCAACACGATTTGGATTTGCCACCCGCGGACTTCTCCCCCACCTTCTTCCCCGAATTTCACTCCCCGAACTTCTTCCAATCTTCTTCCCTCTCTCATCCTCCCCTCTCTCATCATCACATCATCACTGTCACCACCTTTCAGCACGACTTGCAACACTCACTTCAGTGCAAGCCTGTTTCGATCATGCCTTGATGGTGATTGACCAACATGTCACCTGCTTGGGAAAACATGTTTTGGTGAAATCAATGTTCATCGCAATGCGACGATCAAATTTCGTGACATGTCTGAAATTTTGCTGGTGACATGTTTTTCCGTCGTGATGGTTGATGGTGAAGCCGGAGATTTCAATGGTATAGAATGTTTGGCTTCATTTTTTTTTGACGTGGGAAGGTTGGAGACCATCGTGGGAAGGTGATGGTCAAAGTCAGAATCCAACCTCACGCCGACTTGAAAGCCGGTGAACCAGTGGTATGGTATAGAATGTTTGACTTCATTTCTTGCGACGACGTGGGAAGGTGATGGTCAATTCATTAGAATCCAACCTCTTGCTTGTCGTAAATTTCCACGCCGACTTGAGCTCCACGCTGAGACGCGGCGCATCCGAACGTTGTGTGTATTCAAAGACAGCCGGTCAGCAGTGACGGCACTGCTGCACTCACATCACATCCGAACGTTGTGTGTATTCATGTGTATTCATTCCCTAAAGACAACAGGTCAGCAGCGACGATGTCCGACTTCGTCGAACACGTCACTGCTGCCCTGTTGCAAGGCCACTCGTTCGACCCGGGTGGGGAGCTCATTCTTTTGCCACTGCGTCGTCGTTGCGTTGTTGTGCGTTGTCGTTTTTGTTGGTATACAGGTCGACATTCATTCACTTGAAGTTTGTCGAAGTTTGGGGAAGGAACGTCGAGATTCCGTGATGGGACCGCAATTTTGCTCAGCTTGATGAATTTGCACGCGTCTAGCGCTAGTCTATTGCGTAGGAAGATAGAGTTTGATCTGTGGTTACGAAGATATGCTCCCTTGCCTGCAGAGACGATTTCCGCGACTCGCTTCCCACTTTCAGCCATTCAACCCCAGAGACTGTTCCGAACATGCAGTGTTCCTCAAGTCTGTACGCTAAAGAAGGCGTACAACGGAACGTCGTATCGGTCTTTGATCGAAGAGCCTCGGACTCTGCAACAAATCCGATTTGAGACCTGAGCTGAGCAGCCTGGGTTGAGAAGCCGGCTATGATCACTTGCTGCTTGAGTTATACCGACCAAGCGCACAGCGATAATATCGTAGGCACTGTTCAATCAATCGGCTATGGATCCTCACATTTCGTTGACTCTTGACTCTTGAATCTCGACCTCAAGGGACCTTCACATGTGAAGATTGGCTAGTGGCTTGGCGCAACTGCCGTCACCAAAACGCGGGACCCCGCAAGCGCCCGCCTATCGACCACCTCAGCTGTGATAACCCTACCAATGCACCTACTACGTGAATACTCTTAAACTACTGCCTCGCGCCTCAGAAAAGCAGACCGACCGACTTTCTGACTTCCGCTGACAGTATTCAGCATCATTCACACCGGAGTCACAACCTCAGCCCCCCACCCGACCGCCCGCCATGGCTGCGCCGCAAGCTCAGGTTCAGCCTTGCCGCTACAAGACGGGTTAGACACTGGGAGCGGGCTCCTACAGTGTCGTGAAAGAGTGCGTGCATATCGATACGGGCCGATACTATGCTGCAAAGGTCATCAACAAGCGCCTCATGGCTGGGAGAGAACACATGGTGCGGAATGAGATTGCGGTGCTGAAGAGGGTGTCAATGGGACACCAGAACATCCTTACATTGGTCGACTACTTTGAGACAATGAACAACCGTGAGTGGGGCCGTAGCAATAGGTCTTGACACTGCTGAAAATCCTCCCCAAGTCTATCTCGTCACCGACCTTGCGCTCGGAGGAGAGCTGTTCGACCGCATCTGCCGAAAAGGCTCATACTACGAATCCGACGCCGCCGATCTAATCCGAGCCACGCTCTCCGCTGTCGCATACCTGCATGATCATGGCATTGTGCATCGCGATCTGAAACCCGAGAACCTCCTCTTCAGAACACCCGAAGACAACGCCGACCTCCTCATCGCCGACTTTGGCTTATCGCGAATCATGGACGAAGAGCAATTCCACGTACTCACCACCACCTGCGGCACACCCGGCTACATGGCGCCTGAGATTTTCAAGAAGAGTGGTCACGGTAAGCCGGTCGACGTTTGGGCGATCGGAGTCATCACATACTTCCTCCTATGCGGCTACACACCGTTCGACCGAGATAGCAACTTGGAGGAAATGCAGGCGATCCTCGTCGCAGACTACAGCTTCACACCGCTGGAGTACTGGCGTGGTGTCAGTGTCACCGCAAGACAATTCATCAAAGCCTGCCTCACCATCGACCCGACCAAGCGCATGACCGCTCATGAAGCCCTCCTACACCAATGGATCGCAGGGCCTGAGAGTGGAAGAGGAGAGATGGATCTGCTGCCGACGGTCAAGAAGAACTTCAACGCAAGACGGACACTTCACAAAGCCATCGACACCGTGCGGGCTATTAACCAGCTGCGCGCCGGCGGTATGGGTATGATGGACGGTGCGACATCGATGAACCCGGAGAGAGTCAAGCCTAAGGATGAGGACGTCGATATGGAGGATGCCGAAGCTGGACCGGTGGCCCGACCAGCAGACTCGATGGATCCGAGAGGAAATGCCAAGGGTCAAACGCAGGAGCAAATGGAGGAGCAACAACGAAGGACACAGAGAACGATCGCAGGGTTATGGCAAAGCAAAGTCAAGGAACAACCGGCTTAGGCAGCTGGACTGTGGAGTAATGGCATTTCGCGATAATGGCATTTAGCGTTCTAGCACGGTGGTCCAGTACGAGCAAAGGCGGGCAAGTGGACTCGCTCGCTGGTGGGAGTATGCTCGCTCATTCTGACCGCACTAGCTTGGTCCAGGCGTGATGATCGGACGACGCCCATTCCAACTCGTGTCACTGTTGCGCTCCCAGCGATGGGAAGGTACTGTGGCAATCTCCACGTTTAGCCCACTCCAGCGCAGTCAGCAACGATGGCCGGAGCAGCGTCCTGCGAACACTCGGCAAGGGGCACTCAACTGGACCAGACATCTCGCCCGCGCTCCCCAGCCAGCGAGTTGCATCTACGACCCGCATTATCTATCTGAGCGGCTTACTGTTGTCCATTGCCCATGGCGACTGCGTCTGAGGCCTCCTCAAACGAATCCTGATGTCAGCTGTGTCATCCAGAAACACTGATTTGCCCAATCAGAATATGCAACCATAGATCTGTGCCTCGGTCATTCCAATCTCATGTTTCGCAATCCGCATGATTGTACATTCTTTGTTGTCATCAAAGACGGGGCTTTTGCAACCTCCGGACTTGTCGAAACTTCAACTCCATGGCTTACAGGCAACTGACGAGCAAAGACAAACACCGGATTTATGGCATCGCAAAGATCCCGAGAATGCATGTGCGATAATATAGGAAAGATAGTCCTGCGCGCAATGTGACTGCCCTAAATCATTAGTCTACCTCACAACTCACACTCCTTTCCAATCAACCATCGAGATACTATGCCAACGACCGTATGATCATGCCTTCTATCACCGATTATGGCCAATTCCTTAGAGGACAGCTCTGCCAGACGCCTGTTCTCCCAGACACGAGTTTCGCGGGTAAGACTGTCGTCATTACCGGAGCGAACACTGGGCTCGGATACGATTGTGCCACGCATCTGTAAGAAACACACATCTCTCCTGCCGTGTCGACGTACCCCTGACGGTGGTATTAGGATCGATCTCAATGTGTCGACTCTCATCCTCGGATGCCGGACTGTTGCCAAAGGAGAAGCCGCAAAGCAGAAGATGCTCGCCGCGAAAGGCGTAAAGACAAGAATCGAGGTCTGGGAGGTCAACATGTCAAACTATGCCTCCGTACAAGCCTTGGCCGAAAGGATCAACCGCCTTCCGCGTCTCGATGTACTGCTCGCCAATGTGGGAATATCCACCAACAAGTTCCACCTCGCCGAGGACCTCGAGGAGACCTTGACGGTCAACGTGGTGGCCACATTCCTGCTGTCATTCCTGCTGTCACTGCTGGTGTTGCCTCGACTCCAAGCAAGTGCACGAGCCAACGGCGTCGCATCGCATCTCGCCATCACTGGGTCAGCGGTGCACGCATTCGCTCCGGATGACCAGCTGAGGACGCCTGCCAAAGGCCAAGTCTTCGCCACACTGAGCGACCAGAGTAACGCCAAAATGGCGACGAGGTACTACGTCAGTAAGCTCCTTGTTCTGCTATGTCTCCAAGAGATGGCCAAGAACGTCCGCCACGAAGAGAAACTCGGAGCACCGAGTGTGATTGTCAACTTTCCAGCTCCGGGATGGTGCAAGACCGAGTTGTTCCGGACAGACGATGGTGGCGTCGTGTAAGTCGTACCCTTCAGTGGTAAGCATGCATCAGAGAGCCTGCTGAAAATGCCCTCAGAGGCCGCAATCTTCTCAAGCGTATTGGCAGAACCAGTGAAGAGGGCGCTCGAACATTGACATCTGCGATCGCAGCTGGAAGCGAAACTCATGGGCGCTACCTCAGCGAGTGCCAGGCCAAGCCGGCATCAGTCTTCGTCCGAAGTGAACAAGGCCAGCAACTCCAGGTCAAGGTGTGGGAAGAGCTGCTTGGGATTCTGGAGACAATTTCCCCAGGCGTGACCGAGATCGTGCGATGATAATGAGGGAAGGCAGAGCGCGAATACAGTCCTCGGAATTTGACATTCGTATTATTGATGGGTGGTTGGTCTACGCAGCGATTCTGTTTTCCCATATCGATCGGTATCTGGAGTAATTTCCGGCAAAGATGGTCTCCTGTCTGACTTCACGGCAGAATGCCTTGAGCCTCGAACGGCGCTGTGAGCCACTCATCCTGGAAAAGCTCGTAAGAGTTGACCCTCTGAATCGTGTCCCAAGTGAAGATTTTCTTGAGGAATGTGATGAATTGGCCTTTCTCTTCACCAGGCTCGATAACGGTCACGAATTTCCCAAAGCTCGTGTTGGGAATGGGTGGGTCAGCGATCCATCTGCCTTGGTCATCGAAGAACGTTGCGATGACTGGGTTCTCGCTTTGCTGGATCATCCATAGCGGCGGCGGGCCCATGAGGCTGATATACTGAGCCAAGGCCAGTGGCAGGACGTATTGATTGCGCGCCTTGTCGATGGGGTTGAACACGTTTCTTCCTTCCAGTAGCTCAAGCACCTACATCGAGAACATCAGTATGAGTGCAAGTCTCGAAGATTCTCAGTCTCACCATCACGCCGATAGACCAAATGTCGACAGCATGGCCCCAGGGAAGTCCCATCAAGACTTCGGGCGCCCTATACGTATCTGGCATCCACCACCCTCGAGTCGTTGCGGCAGCTTCGAGGAACTTCGCTGAGCCAAAGTCCGTCAATACTGAATGTCCAGAGGCTTCCGAGAGACTCGCAAGAAGTCCTCGGGAGACATATATTGGATGCGGGAAGGGGTGTGAGTGGTCGATTATTGGAACGCTGGGGCTCTCCAACTCGTCCCTTTCAACTCTCTCGAAGATGTCGTCGTCGTTGGCGGCTAGTAGAGTATTTTGAGGTGTAATCTCTGTTTGCCCAATGTCAGCGTTCATATGCAATTGTCACAAGGAATCTAGACTGTACCAGTATGCACGATACCTCCGTCCAGCTGAAGCCAGTTACTGCATCCGAGAAGTCGCGCGACGACGCCCATAATGAACTCTCGGGGTATTCGAGAGCTCGGGAACATTCCGCGAAGCTGTTGAAGGCTGCAGGCGTAAGGCGGCTTCATCACAAAGCAATGATGACCGCCTGTCATGAACATGTCACCAGCACGGCGAAGTAGCGACGGGCCCGCATCTTCGTCTGCACATGCCGAGATGTGGCGCAAGATGTTGAACTCGCTCGTTACTGGTGAATCCTCAGCCACGTCGCGGACACAGATCTTGAGCGAAGTAAACTCTTGTGTTACTTGATCGCGGGCGAGCCAAACCGTAGAGTGTGCTCCATAACCAAGCTTGGTGATGATACGGTAGCGGTCTTTGAGAATCCGAGCGATGCTCGCTGGAAAGTATCGCTTTTCATGAAATCGAGGTAGACTCTGCTCTTCAAGTAGCGGATGCATCGTTGTGCGACAGTGTTGGTTAAATCCTTCGGCGCAGGATGTTGCAGTCATCGAGGCTTACCTGTCTCCGCCTTCGCACATGTGTCTGCAGCCATCTTGACATCCATGGATGGTGCGGTCGTATAGCTGCCAAGAGTGATGTTCTTCTCGAGTCGTGGAAGAGCGTAGACAGGACGCGCTGTTCAGAATCGCGTGGACAGCGGGACTCTGACGCCTCACATTGCACTGGGGTTGATGCGACAATCTTACAAGGCCTTGAAGCGCCATTCGCGCGTTACATAGTAAACATAGTAAGTTGTTGCTCGTGACGGCGCGCGCCGCGAAGAAGTCACCCGTTCGTCGGGTATCGGTGTGTATGCAAGAAGATGTTGCGGAAAACAGTGGAAGGAGGTAGTCTAGCGCATCTGTGCGTCTATTTAGCATGACCTGTACCGCCAATTAGCTGTCTGACTCCAATACCTGCACGCATCATTTCTGCACGACTATACCGCGGTCTCGTACAATTACCCGTACGGCTACTCGGCCGTCATACTCACTCGGTTACCTGCACGCGCATTCGCATAGCTCTTCCGCCTGGCCAGTACGTTGGCAAGATCACGCAAACTGAAGCCGTCAAAACCCGCCATTGCAAACGTCAGCCAAGGGACCGTTCTTCTCGGCTTTCGATGGTGCCTCTTCCCCAGCAGGGGTGCACGTCTCGGCAGGAAAGAAAAGCATGGCAACTGTCTCATCGCTTTTATTAGTCTACTACACCCTCGTCGGCTCCGCGATTTCTCCAGTGGAGTCGAACGCCAATGCAAGCCCGGTGGTCCTACCTCCGGAGGTATAGACGGCGTGCATATGCTGGTCATGGCGCCAGATCCGTATAAAGTCGAAGCATGTCCGCCAGGTCGGTCCTTCGTTCAGGCCACTTCTCTTCTGCTCTCAATCCATAAGCAGTCAGACCCCCAAGCAAGATGCGGTCCTCGATCTCGTCAGCCGTGCTGGCTGCATTTCCCGCTGCCTTCGCTGCACCGACTTACTGCACATCACACAACTCGACATGCTCCTCGTTGACAGCAGAGGATATCCGCTCCATGGGCAACAACACATTGTTCACCAGATGGCGGCCGCAGTCGCATTTCATCGCTCCCGCAGGATGGATGAATGATCCTTGCGGAGCTGTCTACGATCCTACGCGAGACGAGTACCATCTGTCTTACCAATGGCATCCAAACCACATCAATTGGGGCAACATCAGCTGGGGCTCTGCCACGAGCAAGGACCTGATTCATTGGGAAGACCATGGCGGCTGGGAGAACAATGAGGCTCTGATTCTCTCTCCAAAAGGCAACGGCAGTTATAACGGCTTGGGTATATTCAGCGGCACTGCACAGCCGGTGAATATTCAAGGAGAGGTGGACGGCACCCTTCTCATTTTCTATACCTCGGTCTCGAAGCTACCCACCAACTGGGCGCTGCCCTATCAACCAGGTACTGAGACCCAGAGTCTTGCTCTTAGCACGGATGGTGGCAAGACATGGGAAGACTATCCTGGCAACCCAGTGATCACTACCACGGCCGAACAGGCACCAATGAACTGGAACATCACTGGCTTTCGCGACCCTTTCTTCGAGCCATCGCCAGAGCTTGACGCATTGCTTGGAGTGGAGGAGCCACATTATTATGCCGTCTTTGGCTCTGGGATCAAGCCCGAAGTGGGCCCAAGAGTTCCTCTCTGGAGTGCTCCAGCCAACAACTTGACAGATTGGACTTTCCTTGGAGCTCTCTGGGAGCCAGAAGCCAATACCTCTGTCGGTCCAATGCTCTCCACCGGCAACTATGGATACAATTTCGAGGTCAGTGGGTTCTTCCCGCTTTACGACAGTGAAGGTAGTGCTCATTGGTACGTCAACGTGGGCTCCGAGGGTGGCAATGTGTCATTTCACCAGTCTGCTCAATGGGCTTTGTGGAATGAAGGCAACGTGTCTCGCCGAGACAATGGCAGTGTCGAGTTCACACCCTTCTCCGGTGGTGCTGCCGATTGGGGCTCTGGCTACGCCCTGACCAGCTTCAACGACACCAAGCACAACCGACGAGTCCAGTACGCATGGATCCGGGAAGACTACATTGGTGATGGTGGCCTTTTCAGTACCAGCCAGCAAGGTTTCCAGGGCGCTCTTTCACTGCCACGCGAGCTGTTCGTCCACGAGGTCCACAATGTCGACTCCAGCGATGAGATCTCCTACGCAAAGAATTCCGTCCTCGTACCGAAAGAGGATGCCTGCTTCACCGCCAGGACTATGGGTGTCCGTCCACTTCCTGACGTAGTCGAAGGTCTCCGCCGTACCGCCGCTAGGAACACCTGGAACGAAACCACGACCTACAACTCCACTACCATTGTGCAAGAGGTCGGATCCGCGCACATGGAGATCAACGCCTGGATCTCGTCCGCTTCTGGACCCGTCGGTCTCGTGATCGAAGCCTCTCCGGATGGTGAGGAGTACACCAACATCATCTACGAGCCCTCGAATCATACGATCTTGGTCGAACGTATGCACAGCAGCAACATCGTCGAGTTCAACAACGCCACGATTACCGGCTACTTCTATCCCTACTCCGTTAACGGCACCACCGAGGCCATCAACATGAATGTCTTCATCGACGGCTCTATTGCTGAGATTTACATCAACGAACGCTTCGCGCTGTCGGCGAGGATATACCCGTCCAAGGAGTGCAGCACGGGTTTTGGAGTCTATGTTGGCGAGGGCCATACTGCTGAGGTGAGCTCGCTGGAGGCATGGTTTGGTACGGACAATGTCTGGCCGCATCGTCCGTTGAACAGCAGCTCTGAGTTGGTGTTTGACACGCCAGAGCAGACAAACAACTATACTTGGTGGACTGGCAACTAGGGCACTGTATCACATATGAACTTGGAAAATCGGGGAACGTACTGTACATACGATGATGTGAACGTGAATGAATGGAAAATGATCAAACACCATATTACGAGACAATTGTACATAAGATTATTCATTCACCTCGTAGCTATATGCTTCGTTTTCTGTAGAGACTGCGTTCACGTCTGTATCAGAGCTCTCTGTTTCAACAATGCGGTACTGATAACCTTGACTCTCCTTTGTCCGAGCAATTCTGCATAAGCTCTACACCAATGGCTTCCTCGCGAGCTGAAGCAGCACGTTCAGAATCGAGCTGGTCGCGAAGAAGTGAGCAGCCGAGCGAGCTCCTCCCTTGTTGAGCACATAGGCAGGGTAGTAGCTACAGAGCATCGTCAGCAATCATATGACTATCACCATTCCAATGCGATGACTTACACGAAGAGCTTAGCAATAACATGCAGACCCAACAGGTTGATAATGTGCTGATCATTCGGCGAGATGACCTGCGCCAACGCAGCGGCGATAGCCCAGCCAGGGAACATCTCCATCAGATGCTGGTGGGCAGAGTACAACCTCAACGGGAGACCCTGCAAGTTGGCGAGCGCCGCACGAGGGTGGTTATTATCCCGTCCACCCTGTGTACCCGCATCTTGACCTCCCGCGCTGGCGGCTCCGGACAGAGCATATGTAGCCGTGGCGTACAGAGCGGCCAGCGCTGCGATCTTTCCGCCTTGGGCGATGTGAGTGGATGCGCCGGCAGAGGCGAGGAGGCCCACGCTGCCGATGACGCCGTTGACGCCCTTCTCGAGAAAGCCGCCGGGTTGCGTGATCCAGTTGGTGACGGGAATGAGGGCGAGGAAGGCGGGTCCGGCGGCGGCTACAGCGAGACCTTTGGGGTTGTATCTGTTGTCCGTCCCAAGTCAGCTTGCGTCAATAAGTCGATGGACAAGATCGATGGGAGATACATACACGCCGTCATTCTCCAGTTCCCGCTCGACTCTGCGGCCGGCTCTGTCGGCGGCATCCTTTGCCTGCTCGGCCTTCTCGCTCGCCACGTTCTTCGCTTGCTGGGCCTTGTCGCTCGCAACGTTCTTTGCTTGCTCGGCCTTCTCGCTCGCGACGTCTCTGGCCTGGTTGATCTCCTGCCTGGCGGCATCCTTGGCATGGCCGACGCTCTGTCTTGCCTCGGCCTTGGCCTGCTCGTAGTCTCGGTTCTGCGACATTGCGGAGAGTGGTTGTGTATTTGTGGGTGATTGGGGATTCTTTCTGTTGTTGTACAATGGGACGAGAGTGTTTGCTGTAGTCTTGATGGATAGTGAGACGAAAACGGGAAATGAGGAACTGTACATGCACGTTTCTTTACCTTGCTGCACCTATAGCTCCTCGGCTAGATGGCATGCCAGGGAATTGTCACCCGTTCATCGTCATACTGACTGTAGTAAACAGAGACCCCTCTCTGCTCGTCATACCAAACTCAAAGGGTGCGGAGTCAGGGCGTTGTTCGCAGCACAGTCTCGACCGTACATCGACGTGGACGGGGTTGGATGTGCCTGTCATTGCATCGCATTTTACACGTTGCCTGTCGTTGCTGTCCTCGCCAACGGATCGAGGAGCTCTCAAAGGCATCACTTTCGGCTCCTCCCTGAGCCAGTCCCAAGCCTACCCGAGTACTCGAAGCATCACGGCACCACTGATTCTCGCGGTCGCTGGACTGTGTACCACGGTCTGTTCTGCCGGATAGTGAACATACTTTGGTGCACGGTGCAGTCGCAGCCGCAGCCGCAGTCGCAGTCGCAGCCAACGGGAGCAAGTTGGATGGGAGACTTTCTGGGAAGCCGTGGTCGAGGATAGATGTACCACTGTTGGCTACCCTTTGATGGCGCCGAAGCTACCACTCGAGGAACGTCGCAGAAAAATGGCAGTCGGTAGAAAATGGCAATGACCTGGTATAAGAGCCTGCAACTCTTCCCTGGAGCCTCTGAATTAACCATCAACCGTCCTCTCGCAATCAGCTCTGCGAGATCTAGAATTCACACAAGCAGCGAAGCAACCACATCAACCAAAGCCACAGTCCACCAGAACAGCCTACGACACAATGGCGGAGACAACCTGCACCTTTCTGACCTTGGCCCGTGAGCTGAGGGACGAAATCTACCACTTCGGTGCCAACGATTTCCTGGCCATCGACGCCTGCGCCCCTAAAGAGGACCAAAGCGAGGCAGTCAAGTACGTCGAGTCGCTCGGAGCGACCTGCCACCAGATCCGCGCGGAAGCATATGACCGCTTCTTCAAGAACAACACCTTTGTCATCTTCATGAAAAAGGACGACTTCGCCCAGTTGGACGCCGCACTTCTGAAGCGCATTCGAAAAGTCACCATCGAGCCGTACTGGGATGAGATCGCCCCTATTGTGCTCTCACGCTCTGCCACCGGATGGGAGGTCGAAGAGTCCTACGAGTACTTCGAATTGGATGAGTGGCTGTCTCTGGCGAAGGAGGGAAATCTGGGGTCTGTCCTGGATGCGGTGAAGGCTATCTTGGACGACGGAGCGGAGGAGGGCTTGACATTGGAGTGCGTGAACAAGATCCGCCAGGCTCAAGAGTCGATCCTGGAGGAGCGCGCTGATGCGCAGACCATTGACGAATGAAGAGTGTCGTCGCGGGTTACGCGGACTTCATGGCAAGGGGTCATGCTTCATATCGCTTCGTCACCGCGTCGCAAGTGTCATCTTGGCCGCCGTCGTCCGAAAGCAATTGCGAAGACAAGTGGAGATATGCAATGTTCATGGCAGCTTTTTGGGAGTCGGTTTTGTGGGGAAGAGGGCATCTGATCATCAAGTTAGCAATTCAAATTAAAGACTTCGGTACCATTTCAACTCCGCGAGTTGTCATTCGTGAATATGTAGGTTGTTGCATATGGCCTTGTATGGGAGCAATCTAGCTGAGGCCCGAGCTCGCAATGCATGTCAGCCACTCTGCTTCGACATCACGAGCCGGACCTGCACATCAATCAACGCCAGCTCGATCAACAACTCGCGACAACACCGTGAAATACATCCTCGTCGCATCCGTTCCGATCTTCACCATGGCAGCCCGTATGCCAACCGCGCTCCGTCGCCTGACCACCACCCGACCCGTCGCCGCAACCCTCTCGCACACTTTCGCCCAAAATGCCGCCAGACGGAGCTTCCAAACGAGCCGGAGAATGATGGCGGATGTCGTTGTGTCGCCGAAAAAGCCCATTGGCGCGTTCAGAGGCTCGTGAGTCTGTCCTGGATACCGCATCAGTCGTGATGTGCAAACGGGTCGCTGGCATGGATCAATCTGCTGACGATGTTTGTTTGGGGGTATCTTAGGCTCTTCGGCTTTCTTCTGGGAACAGTACTTGCGGGCAGTGGACTTTACTATTACGTTGTGGACGAATACAAGGTGTCAAACACGCTGTTGACGGAGGACATCTATGTATGTCGAGGACAAGAGGCAGGCACTGATACTGGGCTGTGCTAACACTTTGAGCAGGCGCTTCAGTCCGCAGTGCAGAGATTAGAGGGTTACGTCAAGAACATCGAGGAGGAGGTGAAGCACAACAAGAAGTGAAGAAAAGGCAGGGAATAATGTAGCCTATCGAGGGGCAGGGCTCTATCACAGTAGGATGGATCTCGCCAGGTCACATCGATCCCAGCGCACAAGGAATCAATACGACTAATGTCGTTGCGAAAGACGAGCTTCTTGTACATTGCATTGTCCTATATACCCAACACAAGATTCTGCAACAAAGCGTGCCCGCAAACTGTCCAGATTCCCTCCTCCCATCAAGACCACAATATCCCCAAGCAGATCGGGTTGCAGATGCAGAATAGATCAGTTGTCGGTTGCGCTGTCGCGTGATTTCTCCGTGGCCTCTCTCAGAAACGCCCATTGACCTCGCTCGGGGCCCGGTTGCCTTCGTCCCTCAAGCAGTGATCCGCCCAAGACATGACTGATGCCTTTCATTCTCCCCTTGAAATAATGATTTCACAAAATTCGTTCCACCCCACCCTCTAAGCCTTCACTTGCTCCTTGACCTGCTCTACAACAGGCTTGAGCTGACTCTTCGCCTGATCAACCTTCTCCGCCGCAATCTTTGCCAACTTCTCCAATTGCTCCTTCCGAACCTTGCGAACGTATCTGAACAAAAGCACGAACAGGAGTTCTACACGCTCCTTGGTCATCATGAGGATTCCCTGGACGAGGAACCCCTTGAGCAATTGCGGCGCGATGCCCTTGTACAGACCGAGAAGACCGTCGCGCTCGACAATATATCTGAGGACCTCGGGGAATGACTTGAAGGGCTTGCCGGCACGAGCGGGGGGTGGTGTGGATTGCAGGGCCACCTTGGCGATGATCAATGGTTGGGTGGCCACCGTCGCCATCATCTTGGAGAGAGAGCCGAGCACTGTGTCACCTGTTAGCTGTATGTTAGACCAGTACGACTCGCACGATACGCACGGAAAGCCTCGTGAGCAGCAAGCTGGACCTTGCCCGGGAACATCAAATTCCGTAGTCGCTCGTAAGCTCCGTATGTGATGGCTGGGTTGACGACCAACACCATGCTGGCCTTCAGGCCTCTCCACAGACCGGGAACACCCTCTGGACTATCAATGATCTCCTTGGCAGTGGCAAGCATGCCCTTCTTTTGACCCTTCAATTGCGTCTGTTGCCTTGTTGTCACCACCGCGATCGGGATTGTGAATGTCTGCGCCACAGCTCCCGCCACAGCTCCCATGAGCAACTCGGCCGCGGTACCAGCCGGCTCATTGTTCTTCGAGATGCGCTTTTGGTATATTGTGCGCACCATTCCATACCAGTAGAAGTAGGCAAAGTTGGTCGTCACGACTCCAAGAAGACTCCCAGAAATCCCTGTGAACAGACCAGAAACGCCCTCCTCTTGAATGATGTGCTGAATAGCATGCATCGTTCCGTTGTAGTGGACGTAACCCGGGGCGTCTACGTATGTATCCTTCGCATTCCTCTTGACTTGTACTTGCAGCCGGGTCTTGACAATGTCGAGAGGGTAGACCAAGGCGTTGGCAACGAGGGCACCGGCGGAGCCGGCGAGAGCCATGCCCCATGGCGGGAGTTCTTGTTTGGAGGCTGCGGGCGCCATTGTGAGGTCTTCTCGAATCGCTCTCCGTGGTGGAGTTCCCTGGGTGGTATCGGCGAGGGCGAAGGCAGCGTGGACTGTGAAGTCGGCGAGAGTTTTGAGGGTATATAGATTCCCGCTCAGCACCTCAAAGAATACTCCGTTCGATAAGGCGTATTCTACCGAGCGTATGGAATCGAGATTACCAGGTTGTCAACGCATGATCGGACGGCAAGGTAGAAAGTGCAGCAATCAACTGCCTCGACTCTACCGGCCGTTTGTCGAGTTACCGAGGCCATGTGAACTCGGATGTTTCTCGCGATCTGCCGACGTCACCTGGCGCCGGAACAAAGCGGAGCGGACGCATGTGAAGGAACAACCTCACCTCTGCAAATAATAACACCGGCCGACTTCCCTCCCGCGTTGTCCCATCCCGTGACGGTGTCGCGAGGACGCAGCATGAGTGCTTACTCTTACGAGGACCCGGACAAGCTTCGCAACGATGCAGAGCGACTTGCGGGCGAGTTGCGCATTGCGTCCTCCAGGGATGAGGCGCTGGAGATCGCCATCGAAGCCGCGGAGACGTCTATGAAGGCTTTGTCGCTGGTCACTGATGCAAACGAGAAGGCAAAGTACGCCGCGCGTGTCAAGCAGTATATGCTTGACGCTGAGCGTATCAAGACCGGCGAGGACTGGAAGGCAGTGACCAGCCCTGGTGTAGCCAAAATCTCTGACAGCAGCAAGGTGAGGATGCTCAAGGAACCTCGAAATGCTCGAAAGCTACCCACCAAAGAGCAAATCATCCTGCTCAAGGCTGGTTTCCTGAACGGAGTCAAGTTTCCGTTATGGGCAGGTGCCCCCGATCAGAGTGAGTTTGAGAGGGCAGCGGGTGAGGATTTGTTCTTGTATGTCTCCTTGCGATTGAAGCTCATTTTCCTACTAACAATGACTGCTTGAAGAGACGAAGCGTCGGAACTGCCATTGTCTGAATTCCAATCCGACGTTTTGGACGACTGGAAACGACCTCATGATGCTCTGCCTCCGCCATCGTGGTACCTGGGTGGCCGCACTGGCCTGCAACCAACGATGGACTCCTATGACGACGTTGATCTCGTACAAGATGCCGCCACAGACTGCTCTGTGGTAGCTTCACTGTGCGCGGGAATCGCAAGAATCGCTCGTGGTCATCCCAAGATGCTGCAGTGTCTCATGTACCCCTTCGACGTTGCGAAGGATCAGCCGATGTTGTCCAAGAATGGTAAGTATGTGACAAGCATGAACTTCAACGGTGGCTATCGTCGTGTCGTGATTGACGACCGCATACCTACAAGCTCGACGAACAGAGTCATCCATGTCATCGACCGAAATCATCCCAATCTGCTCTGGCCGGCGCTTGTGGAAAAGGCATATCTCAAAGTCAGAGGCGGCTACGATTTTCCCGGCAGTAATAGTGGTACTGACGTGTGGATCCTGACTGGCTGGATCCCGGAGCAAGTCTTTCTTCAGTCCGACGATCTCGAGCCGGACATCTTGTGGAGACGGATTTTAAAGGGACATTCCTTTGGTGACGTACTCATTACAATGGGAACGGGCAAAATGTCGAGCAGAACGGAGAAGGCACTGGGTTTGGCTGGCGAACATGACTATGCAGTCCTCGACCTTCGAGAAGTGGACGGCCAACGTCTCATGCTCATCAAGAATCCGTGGGTCGAGGGCACGAGCTGGTGCAGTCGATTCAAGGATACCACGCGCGTGGGGCATCAGTACACTGGAAGCGATCTCCTTCAGCTACACGATGAGATGGAGCCTGTCGAATCACCGCGCGACCTGCTCAACGTTGACGATCAACTAAAGCCCGGCACATTCTGGATGGATATCGACAACGTCGTACAGCACTTCGAGTCCATATATCTGAATTGGAACACTGGCTTGTTCTCCTTCCGACAAGACTTGCACTTTGCGTGGGATCTCTCGGAAAGCGCTGAGGCTGGCGGCATCCAAAAGCCAAGAGGATCATATGCCAGTCTTCAGCAAAACCCACAGTTCACGGTCACTGCGAGTGAAGGAGGTACGATCTGGCTACTTCTGTGCAGACACTTCCAGAACTATGTTCCAGAGGATGCAACAGCAGAAGAGATTGAGAGCGGACGGCAGTATATCGACCTCAACGGCCACATCTCGATGGTTGTATTTGCTTCCTGTGGCCGAAAAGTCCTGCTCTCCGAGCGCTATCTCCAAAAAGGCTGGTTCGTCGATAGCCCGCAGACTTTGCTCAAGTTGGACGACTGTGAACCTGACAAGACATACACAATCGTTCCGCTTGAAGAAGCCTTGCATTCGACAAACCATACCTTTACAATCTCAGCATTCAGCAATTCGCCGATTACCTTGTCGCACGCTGGCCAGCGCTACGCCCACGTCAACAGCCTGTCCGGGCGATGGAATAAGGAGACCGCAGGCGGTAATGCGCAGAAAATGACCTATTACGATAATCCGCAGTATGCAATCACCATCTCAGCTCGAACAAATATTAGCCTCCTGCTGGAACCGTACGATCAACAACTCAACGTCCACGTCAAACTCCTCCACAGCAATGGCCAACGAGTACATCGCATGGGCAAGAAAGATATCATAGTCGACAGCAAAGACTACCGACGCGGGTGCTGCTTGGCTGAAGTCGAAGATCTTGACGCCGGCCAATACACGATTATCTGCAGCACATTCGAGCCTGACCAACTTGGCAGCTTCAACCTACGCATCGATTCTTCGCAGCTGGTTCGCGCTGCCCTACTCCCTCGTGAAGGAGCAGGGAGAGTCAGAACAGAGCTAACCCCCGTGGTCTTCAAACGGGGTCAAAGCAAGGTCGCCGCACCACTATCTCCTCGGCGTCTGATGAACTTTTACATCATCGCAAAGCAATCATATCAGCAACGTGCTACGACGATCAATTCGCAGCGCCGCTCAAATGGCTCGCACATCCGACTCAGCGTTGAGCTAGGTCGTGGCCTGTCTCGCAGGATTTTGATGGCGTCCCAAGGCGGAGAGTACACCGACAGTTGCGCTGCAGTGCGAACAGATGCGCTTGACTTGGGGCCGGACTTTGTGAAGTACGGGTATAGGGATTGCTGGCTGGTGGTCGATCGCATGTATGTGAGCTTGGAGGAGCAGGAGGAACGGTTTGTTATGGAGTTGTTCGTGGATCAGCCGAATGCGGTGGAGGTCGGGGATTGGCGGGCATGGGAGGATTGATGGGACAACATATTATCACGACCGAGAGAGATTGCAAAACGCGCTATGATTCTACGTGCTCCGGCCCGCTGTCGACTGTCTCCTCGGGCTCCGGTCAGAGACACTATTGACCATTCAGTACCAGAAGACTCTGGAGTCCGGTTCCACCAAAACCCTTCTGGCGCAAGAATTCTCTACCGCGATGAAGCGGGAACTCAGCTACGACCATCACCGCAATGTCCCCAGCATGGACACCAGCTTCATTCAGCAGCTCCAGCACAGCGCAAAGCGTCTGACCAGTCGCAAGCACATCATCCACCACTACGACTGATGCGCCCTTTACCAACGTGTCACGGCCCATCTCGATCTTCTTCTGCACCGTTTGCCCAGCCAACGACGTAGAGATGAACGAAGCAGACTTCAGAACACTCACAGTAGGCGGAGGAAGATTGCCGGCTTCGCGCATGATGACCAATGGCAACTTGGCCAACGCAGCCAGAGACGGCGCGAAGAGGAAGCCAGCTGTTTCGCAGCAGATGACGGCATCGACATTCGTCCAATCTCCTGCGAACCTCGATCGTAGCAATGCCGTGCACAAGTTGAGGCCACCTGGCTGCTGGACGATACCAACAATGTCGCGGAAGTTGATGCCTGGCCGTGGGAAGCCTGGCACTGAACGGACTAGCTCGGCAAGCCGTTGCAGATTTTCGTGGAGCAACGGGAGGAGATAGTTTTTGGCAAAGCTCGCTGCGGCTTCCTGGCCAGTCATCTGGTTGTCGAAGATGAAGGTCGGTTTGTTGTTGCCATCTTGGTCGGTCCCGCGTTCAACAACACGACCTCCGCGATCCCTTCTCAGGTTCCCACGAGCTTGGACACGCACCTCGATCATTCGATGCAATGGCACCAGATGAGCAAAGCTTGCAACCGGTGCTTCGTCTCTCATTCCAGTAACGAAAAGGACAATCACATCGCCAGCTCGCTGGACCACATCCAAGAAATGCTCCGCTGGTAATTGAGGTCTTAGCTGAAGTTGAGCTTCGTAAAAGGCTGTCAGAGCTGGCCTATGCTGTTACTTATAGCCGCGATCTTCGAGCAAGCGATTCAAGTCAGCACCTGTTGAGGCTGCGTACTCGCGTTTGGTAGAGTCGCTGATGCTCACGGCACGGGCGTTGAGACGATGGCTGGTCAAAGCCTCGGTCCAAACACCGGCGCAATAGTCCTTACCGGCGCAGCTCTCGCCCGTCACAACAACGATGAGTCGTTGATGCTTTTTCCACTCTGGAAGCGGACAAGTGTGGGCCAACACTCTGTGCGGATCGAAGCGCTCTTAGAGACGGGCAAGACGACGTCCAGTCGATCCAAAAGCCTTGACTGCTAGGGTGGCATCGTGAGGGTCTGGACCAAGATCAGCGCCGTAAATGCCCGAGCTCAACGGCAACAGATCTCCGACAACGTCGTACACCCACTGAGTAGCGGCCTGGGCGGTGTCGGTCTCGTCATCACCACGAGCCCAGACTGCCGTCACAACACAAGTGAACTCCCAGTCTCGACGACCAAAAGCAGTCGCAGATGGCGCCACATCTCCGATCGCTCCGCCGCCATGTAGAAGATGAAGGTAGCAGCGTGGTGCAGGTGGAGGATGTTTGACCACGGCGGCCGTCAGCTTCTCGGACATACCATCAGTGCCGATGTTTTTGAGAACCACACACCGCTTGAATGAAGATGTCTTCCCACCTGCACGGCCGCCGTGCATGCCCGACATGTACATTTCAGTATCGAACAACTCAACACCATCCATCAATTCAGAGCCAATGGATGGTCCCAGGATTGCATCTATCGGCGAGGCTGACGCCGGACGCTCGCTGACAAAGCTCTCGTAGAGGCTCACGCCCAGGCGGAGCTTGTCTGCCTCGCAAAACAGATAGGCGTCTGCCGATTGGTGTCTTGGAAGCTTCTTGATCACCTGCTCATCGAGTTTTTGCAGCATGAGCTTCGCCTCGGCATCGGATGGTGGCCTAAATCAACAA
>AFIY01000826.1:0-14641 GCA_000223825.2 Zymoseptoria passerinii SP63 | reverse complement strand
GATCCTTCCCCGAATCCAATGCGCAGCCGGATGAAACCTCCAATGAAAAGCCTCCATGACCACCATCCCCGCCTTCTCCGCCTCCACTCGCAACTCCCCGACTTGCGCCGCATTACTCGCCACCGGTTTCTCGACCAACACATGTTTCCCCGCCCGGAGGGCTTTGGTCGCCCATTCGGCGTGTAGGCCGTTGGGGAGGGGAATGTACACTGCTTCGACCTCGGGGTCGTCGAGGAGGGCTTGGTAGGTGCCGTAGGCTTTGCAAGGGGGAGAGAGGTTCTGGAGGGAGTATTTTTTGACTTGGGCTTCTGCGCGGGAGATGTCGCGGGCGGCGATTCCGTGCAGAGTAACGTCTGGGTGCGTGGCGATGGGGTCGATGATGGCGGAGTAGTTGATTGCTGCGGCGGAGAGGACGCCGACGTGGAGGGGAGTTGAGGACTTTTGGAGATGGGACTTTTTGGTGGAGATGGAGTTGCGGTAGTTGTGGAGGTTGGGCGGTAGTTGTGGAGGTTGAGGATGGCCTGGTGGAGAGGAGAGGTTGTTGTGGTTAGATGTGTGCTTAGGGTTAGGGTTGGGGTTGTTTGTACTTACTTCTGCGATCCAGGACATTGTGGTGGTCGAGTGTCTGGCGGACTTGGTTGATGTTTGGAAAGTTTCTGGTGGCTAGTAGTTGATGTCGATTGGGTATTTGTAGTTGCAATGGAGCGCGAGTGGAGGGGTTGGACTTGTAGCTGGTCATGTAGTCCTGAAGCATGGGTCGAATCCCTCCCAAGTCGGTTTGTACAGGATGGTCGACTTGGCCTTACCCAACAGTGGAGACTCATCACCGGACAGAATCCTGCAGGGACTGGTACACGTATTCCCGCACGGATCACTTCCAGGGCAGAGAGGAAGGTTGTCTCTTGGAGACTCCCGAGAGATTCCCAAGATTCAAGAGGAATGTAGATATCGACGAACCGGCTGAAGAATTCTCGATATCGACGAACAGGCTGGAAGATTTCTCGTGCAGCTGACCGGTCTTCAGGTGGTCATGAACAGAATCCAAGAGATCTTGCCGTACTCAATGTCGCTGGATAAGGGGAAAGACGCATGTTGTATGCTGGGAGTAGTCATGTCGTGATAACGTTCTTTAGGGCGGCCACATACACTCCATCTGCTAGGTAGTATACTCGAATCTCGGATGTCGATACCCGAGCTGGCCGTCTCCTCTCTGTTCAACAAGCCTCCCATCTCTCTTCCCGTTCCTCCTCGCTGCGTTTTCAAACCTGACATAACAAATATTCGCGGCCGTGACGATCATCGCCAACCCAATCGCGCCCAGGTTGATCGCATGGCCGGTCGTGTACTTGGGAGCGTCGGTGGAGAGGTAGGTCCACGTTGCAACAAAGGCACCTGTGATAAGTCATCAGCATGTCATCGAGGTGATCTGAAGCAGGAGAGATCTCACCGCAGTTGCCCATCGCCACTTGAAAGCCCAACCCCGTCGCCTTCGTCGTGTGCGGCGCCAAATTGTTGCTCAACCAAGCCAGCACCAGAGGACTGCATGGAAATGCTCCGACGGCCACGAAGAATGTACCCGCGTACTTGACTCCATTGCTGCTGCTAGCAATTTGCATAATGTAGCCGATCGCGGCGAGGCCGAGTCCGACCAGGATCAATGGACCACGCATTTTGATGCGGTCGGAGGTCCAAGCGAAGATGATGACGGAAAGAAAGGCGAGGAAGTTAGGCGGTACGGTGAAGAGTTGGGCGGTGACATTTGTGTAACCCAGACCTTTGATGATGGAGGGGAGGAAGAGGGAGTAGCTGTAGATCGGGATGAGGATGAGGAAGAAGTTGAGGGACATGGCGAGTGTGTTGACGTTGAGGAGAGCAAAGCGGACCTATGAAACAGCCGAAGTTAGTACGTATGATCGAGCAAGTTTCCTTCTTGACAGAAACGTACCTCTTGCCAACTGAACCCCGCTCATGCTCAACCCTAGCATGCGTCGTCGCGCCTCCGAGGTCGTCGCTCAAGCGATGGACGGTCTGCCACTGTTCCTCCTCGGTCAAAAATTTCGCGGATCCAGGAGTATCCGGCAAGAAGAAGATGGCAACGATCGCAACGCAAATAGTGACTGCGCCTTCCACGAAGAAGATCCACGGCCACTTATCATAGCCATGGAACTCAATCTGCGCCAAACCGGTAGCCAGTAGTCCGCCAAACGCTCCAGAAAGCGGCGCCGCACAGTAGAATACTCCAAGCCTGAACATCAACTTATGCCTTGGATAGAACATGCTCAGGTAGAGAATGATACCGCCAAACATGCCGCCCTCGCAGGCACCGAGAAGCATGCGGCACACGATCAGGCCGGCGAAGTTCTGCACGAAACCCATACAGGTTCCGACGACACCCCAGGCCATGGCGAGGATGGGAAGGTATCGACCGCCGCCTACGACCTTCAAAAGCCAATTGGAGGGTACATCGAGGAGGACGTAGAGGATGTAGAAGACTGTGAGCGAGATGTTGTAGCGATTTCCCGTCAAATTGAGGTCCTTTATGAGGCCATCAAGTTTGGCGTTTCCTGCGAGGATCGAGCACGATTAGACCATGTACTTTGAGCAGAATATCAGTCGCGCTCACCGATGTTACTTCGATCGATGAAGGCGAGGAGCCATAACATAAAGATCCAGGGTAGAATATGCCAGTCCAACTTCTTGATGATTCGTGCCTCAGCTTCCGGATCGTGGACAAGCTCTCTTTTGGCAGGTGAGACTTCGTTCTCTTCCAGTTCGCGCATGTCGGCTTTTTCGATGGGCGAATCCATCCTTGATCAGTAGTCTAGTTCTACCTTGCCTCAGCACGACAGAAAGGACATTGGAAGAGAAGATGTAACGAAGCAAGATCAGACAGGAAGAGGAGTGAGCTTGCCTTCCAAAAATGCAGAACATTCAACGATATAATCCGTCCCCCCTCACCGTAAAGGATCGCACCTTGCCACCCTGGTCCGGAGACCCCTCGAGTCCGAGTCCCCGCAGTGCTGCCTTTCCGACGTTTCCGTCTTTGCCAGGGTCTTCCTGGCGAGATAAAAGACATTGTTCTCGCTCAGGCCCATCGCGGTAAAGATGCCCATAGCAAGGAATCGCGTCGTTCAATTGCCATGGCCGCGCTTCTTCTCTGCAGCGAAGACATGGCCTGGACGGGATCATCGAGGGAAATGATGTACGAAGTACATAAAGTGATGAAGTCCGCAGATCCCCACGCTGAGTCCACGCGAGGCAAACGTGAAAAGCTTGAGTTGAGTTGCCTTCCGCTCTCTCCGCTTCCCCCATGGACTCTGATGCTTGGAATTGCTTGATGTTTGGATGCCTGAGGCAAGGACCAAGATGTGCTCTTTTCAGTCTCACCGACTCTTTCGAGCACGTCCGGCAACGCAAGTTTCCGTGCTGATATCGATGAGATATAGGATGCAGAGGACTATTCTAGCCTCAACAATCACCTCCGTAACCAAAACTCCATGCGAGCAGCCTCAGGCAGCAGTGAAGAAAATCGATTCATCCACCAAGACCAATCGAATTCGACAGCTCCTACGAATCCAGTCAACCGGCCGGATCGCCATGCGAAAGAATCCGACATGGAATACTGTAATCGCCATAGCAACATGAAATCAAGAATTCATTTCGCTTCCCAAACTACCGGAGAATTCGAAACATCGTTTCTCGGAGTTCCGCGGTTGATGAGCAACGGTCAAATCACTTCTACCGACGGTCTATTGAAGCGGAAGCAACGGCGACGTTTTGAGGGCGGTGGGATTGCCTGTCGTCCCTGAACGGTCGTGAAGATTGTGGGATCTGCCCAAGATGGGCAATGCAATGGTGATGATGAGGATGATGGTTCTCCGAGTGTGGCCTTCGTCCTTTGTAGATTTTGTGCATCGAAGAGTCCAAGTCCGCTATACTACTGTGTGTGTGTGTACACCAGGTTGCCACATGCCGATTCTCCAGTGACACTCATCACATCTCAAAATGTATCATCATCCCAATCACCCGCCCTCTTGACCACACTCGGACTCGCCTCCAACTCCAGCTCAAAGTCATCCCCTTCAATATCATCCGTATTGTCCGCTCCCGCCGTCATCAGCAGATCTTCCACGATACGCTTACTCGCCTCCCTAGCTGGCGTTTGCATTAACCTCGACTGCGGCACGTGGAACTGCATCGTCTTGGGCGGTGACATTTCCGGCAGATCCTCGTCATCATCGCTGTCGTCGAAGGTGTACGTCCTGTCGCGGGTGGTGGCATAGGTCTTGTCTTGCGGCGAGAAGAGTTGGCGGCCGGTAGACGTTGTGGGAGCATTCTCACCACCGACGGGTTTGCGTGCGGAGGCCAGAACGGAGAGGCCGGGTGTCCGAGGCGCGGTTTTCGCGGGCGAGAAGAAGTCGCTGCGGAGTTGGGGGGCGGAGATCTCGGGCGAGGATTGTGGTGAGTCGTCCCAAGGTGCGGATTTGGTCGCTGTCGCCGGTGTGGCTTTCTTTTGGACGGGCTTGGGTTGTTTGCGTTGCGTGAGAGGCGTGGCCTGGACGCGGTAGTTCTTGTCGAGGACACGATGCATCAACGGATCGTTGTTCTGCCGCGTGTTGAAGGCTGAGGGCTGATACGCGGATTCTGGCTCGAAAGGAGAGGATTGGAAGTTCAACGCTAATGGCACGCGCGGTGTGCTGGGCTGCTCCGAGTCCGGATCATTGCCCATCTGGTTCCGTCCAGTGTATTTCCTGGGCGTCGGCGACTTGTAGGACGATGCTGCACTTCTCACACTTCTGGCGCTTCTCCCAGCAGATCCTCTCCTGGCTGTCGGCGTGAGCTTAGGAGTTGACTGCACGCCTGTGACCTGTGACGGAGAATCCACGCTGAAGTCGTCTTCTCCATTCGCACGATCCAGGTCCGCGCCAGTCACCGTGCTCTCGTCTCGCTCAGATGGTGTCTGGAAAGACTCATTGGTCTCCGTATGTGTAACCTCTTCCTCTTGCGCCTCCTCGTATCCTGACAGTGAAACATTGGCCGATGCCTCGAAGAATTGCTTCCAGAACTTTGCGATCGTCAGCAATTGGACAACATTTTTGCGCTGACATTGTCATACCTTTGATCCCTCCCACACCTCACCGCTGTGCTTCGCATATTCTTCGACAATGGGCAAGATGCTGGAGGTCACGATGCGATGCGCCTTGCTGAAGTTGCTGTCAATCTCCTGGAGAGTTAAGGTGATTTGCTGCTCCAGCTTCTCCAGCTCCTCGGTGAGAGTCAGACTTCGATGCGCCGTTGACCGCGACATGTCGGCGATTCAGATGCGCCCGTTCCACGAATGATCCTGCGAATGGAGTGAATCCAGTCTTTGCAATGAACAGACGCGCTCGAGGTAAACGCGACAGAACTTGGTGGGGATGTTTGTCTCGAGTCAGGTGTCGCGGAGTGAAGTCCCATTGGCGAGTCATGCAGACACAGGTCACAGCTTCCCCTCGTTTGGGCTTCGGCTGACCTCCTTCAAACAACCTCACCCGTCAATGGCCCGGGTCCTTGGAGCTCTCCTCGTTCTTATTACGGAGCTCGGTTCTGCGGAAGAGTCGTTTGCGAGTCCCTCACGCCGGCAGGACAAGTGAGGAGTACCTCCACCATAGGCGGAATCAGGAGATTTCCCAGACTTGCCTCGCTTGAGTAGGTTGCCTCTGACGGCTTGTAGGATGTTGATCGTGGCTGTATAAAGCCTCCTCCTGCCCAGAAGAACAGGTCTAGGTATTCCACCCTCCTGCTGTCTCCTCCTTACCATAAACATCGCCGCCTGAGTATCGAGAACATCTCTACATCAGATCGAGCCATTGACCAGAATCCTATAGCTGTAACCATGGGGTTCGTTCGCCCTCTGCCTCCCGACATCTTTCCCCTCCTAACAACTCCTCCAGTCGAGTAGCAATCGTCACCGGCTCCGCTCGTGGAATCGGCAAGGCCATCGCCCTCCAACTCGCCACCGACGGCTACGACGTAGCCGTAAACGACCTTCAAGCCAACAAGGACATCGCCGAGGAGACGGCCAAAGAAATCGAAGCTCTCGGTCGAAAGTCCACCGTCGTCCTCGCGGACGTCTCCAAGCTCGCCGAAGTCGAAGCCATGGTCCAGAAAGCGGTCGACGACTTGGGTCCGCTGAACACATTCATCGCCAACGCAGGCATCGCCCAAGTCAAAGGCCTGCTGGAGCTGACGGAAGAGGACTTTCAGCGCATGTTCGCGGTCAATGTGTTCGGCGTTCAGAATTCCTGCCAAGCGGCGGCGAAGCAACTCATCAAGCAGGGGAATTGTCGAGCTGATGCTCCTGGAAAGATTGTGACGGTACGTCCCTCCCTCCTCCTCCTCTCATCTCTGCATCTGCCCACAATCGATCGAGCTGATACGATGACGTCCAGTGCGCCAGCATCGTCGCCTTCAAGCCCTTCCCGCTATTGTCCCACTACTCCGCCTCCAAATGGGCTGTCCGCGGACTAACGCAAGCATATGCAATGGAACTCGCGGATCACCACATCACGGTTAATGCATATAGTCCGGGAATAGTCGGAACAGCGATGTGTTGGAATGTGGCCTCTGCACATCCTCTTTCACATAGACGGATCCGGAGGATATAGCTGCAACCGTCTTCCGGTTGCGGCTAATAAAGGATTGTAAGGTCCTTTGTACCCGTGTGGACGAAGGTCCTTATAATCCACTGTTAGTAGACAGTTAGTTTTAGTTCTGTAACTAAGAAGTTTATACCTTTCTATAGGTTATAAGAGACTACTTTAGCTACGTATACTTAGCTTACTTACGCAAAACTATCTTTCTTAGATCTTTTATATATACAACTACTACGACTAATAACACTGCCGCCTTCTACAATAGAACTACTAGTGTACTAACAACTTAGGGGGAGAATTAATTCCCGCCGATAGGTCCGGGACTTTAAGGTTGCCGTACTAAGTAATAGAGTCTTCGATCTCTTCGAAGGCAACTACGCCTACGCCGCTATACCGGACCTAAGTAATTTCGACCTCTAAGCGTCCGACGATAGGGAAGAAGATACCTCTAATACTAGCTAGAAGGCTAGCCTAGAGACCGACACCGGCGCCCCTAAAGGTAGAAGGTCTACCGTTCCTATTAATAATAGAAGGTCTATAATAGATATAGACTAAGTCCGGAAACTAATTACAAACGCTAATACGGCGAAAGAAGAATATACTAAGGGTATTAATTATAGTAATAGGCTATCCCTATATAAGTTTATACTAGATAAATACGACAAAAGCCGTAGGCTTAAGACTAAGGCCCTCGCCTTGTTAACTCTATAGGTCTATTAGACCCTACGACCCTAGATCTAAAGGCACTCTAATCTAAAAGAGGTATATAATTACCTCGTAGAACGCTACTCCGTATCCGACGTAAGGGTACTAGAGATAGGATAGGATAATTTCGATACTATTACTATAGTAAATTATAACTTAGCCTAGGACTGTATTAACGCTCTTATAGTAGTAGCCGAGGACATTCTAGACGTAGGCGGAAATTACGACGATATAATAATTGCGACTAAGTTAATTCGCTCTTTATCGTCCGCCCGCTAGTATAATCCGTTCGTTATCTAATACTATATATTGTAGGATATAGATCTATATTCTAGAGAACTAGAGTATATTATTACCTAAATCTTAATATACGAATCGACACTACACCGCCGCTCTTAGCGCGAGGCGCTAACCTAGCGTACTAGAGTACTTTAGTACTATAGAAATTTATATAGCGGCCGCACCCGCGAGACTAACTACCCTCGTAGAAATACCTACGGCGGCTATACCCGCGATACTAACTACCGTAAGTAGCTATATAATATATATACTACCTATAATAAGCTAGGGTATAAAGAAGATACATACTTTAAGCTATATCCGGAACTAGCTAGGAACGGAGTCGGACGATAGGACAATATCTACCTACGTCGAGGGTATAGCTAAGGTTAGTACTCTAGAAATAACGGACGGAACCCTATAAACGGTAGATATATAGCCGTACCTACCGAAATTAACTATAAAGTATTTAAAGCTAACCTCCGCTACGCCGAGCGGATTATAAACCTTATCTCCCCTTATAGTACGCGTCGCTTACCCTATCTAAATAACAACTAAACTAATTACTATACTTAGGTCTAACTCGAGCCGGTAAGAAGGGAGGAGCTATCTAAGAATAAGGGAGAGGGACTATACTTTAAGAGGGAGCTAGTTTAGGTATTTCTCTTTAGCAAACTCGAATTAGTTACTATAGTTAGCAATTAAGAAATTAACAATAGCTCTAATATTATCCCTATTACATCGCTACTACGTATAGGTACTAGGTACGACCCTATTATTATCGAAGACGCGACTTACGAGAACTACCCTAATAGTTTGCCCTTCTACTATAGTATAATCGACGCTAGTACAGTTACCGATACTAGTCCTACCTATACTAATTGTCTCGAAAGCAACCCCGAAGACCTTATAGGATATATTCTTTAAAGGGTATAGAAACCTATCCTAAATAAACGCAATAAAGTTATTCTAGATATTAGCTTTTATACTATTATTTTTCCGGATTAGTATCCGAAAACAGATATAAAAGACTACCTTAAGAACATTAAGATCTATAAGGCAATTAGAGACGAGGAGGGTAAATCTACCTATATATTCGTACTACTACGATAGGGAACTTAATACTAAACAAAAGTACTCTATATTAACCGACTAGAACAATCTAGAGATTACTCCGAACAATAAGGTTACTAGTACAATTACTCTGCAACATAATAACGACGATCTTACCTTCTTTCGACTCGATAATTTTAAAGGCTAGAAGAGTACCGAATCCCCCCCTATCGGTAGGGATAAGAATAAGAATGTATATTTAGTAACCGCCGAACCTTAAATAGCTATATAGTATTTTGTAACATATAAGACTCTAATTGCTAGAGACGCCTAGATACTAGATTCTAGCGTAAACGTCTATATCTACAATAATCCTACTTAGTTCCGTATACTCTATATGTTCGACATAGAGGTAAATACCGCCGGGGTAGGATCTACTATAAAAATTGTCGGCGGAGGAGAAGTCGACCTCGAACTACGTAACGAGTATAGATAGTACTTTACCCTATTACTAAAAGACGTCGCATACGCTCCTACTAGTCGATGTAACCTTCTCTCCGTCTCTCGACTTTTAGTTATAGGAATTATAGGAATATAGTTACTAGGGGGAGCTATACAACTTACTTATCCGGACAGTTTCGATATCGGGACTATAACCCTTTTTAACGGCCTATATTAACTAGAGCTTTTCGATTCCCCAATAGCACGAATTATAACGTCTATAGTAGCTAACGTTAATTTCGAAGATCTAGTTTAAAAAGAATATCGCCGACTAGGCTATCTTAGCCTTCTAAGAATACTACGCTTACTTAAGTAAAGTACGGGCATAAAGGTTACTACTAGTTAAATTAAAGCAAAACTAGGACAAGTCTACCCGATATGTACTATAATACGAGCAGTTGTCTATATCCTAAGGGACCCTATAAGACGCCGTACTAAGACCCCCGGTAAGTATCTATATATAGATAACTAGGGACCCTACCTAGTTACTAGATATAATAGAACTAAGTAGATATGTTTTATTACCGATAACGCGACCTACAACACTTAGTACCTAAGGTTCGTAAGTATAGGCGAGAAGGCCGAGAAGCTCCGTAACTAGATTAAAACGTTTTAACGACGGTATAACCTTACCGTTCGGTATATATAGATTAATAATAAGTTTAACGCTAGCCCTTAGAAAGCCTAGTATAAAAAATTTATACTAGAGCTAACAGTTCCTTATGTATACTACTAAGTTAGTATAGCTAAACGGGTTAATCGAACAGTCCGGGAAGGTATAGTAGCGATAATTTAAGACCGCTTAGTTACTAGTTAAATACGGCTAATTATTACTAAGAACGCTAATAAGTTACTATATAATATAGTAATACCGGAAGACCTATAGCCTAAAGCGGTAGAGTACGCTATATACCTTAAGCGACGAATACCTATATCCGCGCTTAAGTAGGTAGAAACGCTATAGTAAGCTATTAAACGCCTAGTTCCCGACCTCTCTAAGGAAGCTATATAGGGCTCTCGAGTAGTAGTATCTTATAGAGAAGAATGCAATACGGTAAGGAGAGGCCGTAAACTCTATAACCCTAGGGGCTACCTCGGATACTTTATAGGTTGTTAAGATAAATTAATAGTGTAGGTATATAACCCTAATACTAAGAAGGTTAGACGAGAAGTCTATATTAAGGTTTATAACGCGTAAGGACTAGACGATACTTAAATCGGTAAACTAATTAGTAATCGCGAACAACGACTACTACGGATATTAAATTCAACGTATTTAACCTACGCGAGTATAGGAAGAAGCGAAGACGAGGACGAGGACGAGGACGATAATACCGACGGCTAAGGAGAAGTTGTCTCGCGATTCTTCCCTAAGGCTATACTAATAGCTAATTAAGAACCTAAAGAACCTAACGGGCAAGACGATAACTAGGACGAGGAAAACTCTTATACGTAGAGTAATATATACGTTGTACCTCTAGGAAGCAATGTTATATTAAGGAAACCTAGGAAACAGAAAAAGTCTATAGGGCTAACTTTAGCATACTTTAACACTAATATAATAAGGTAAAATGTAGCTAATCGCGGCCGCCGCCTAACGAACTTAGAGGATAAAGGAGTCTTACCTAGGTCTCTACTATGACTAAAAGGGCTTAGTAACGTCTTACTAAATAGTAGTAACGGACTAGAACACGGCGACGACCCCGAAGACAATAATAAATTAATGTATAATAACACTTCGGAAGTATTTAAAGATATAGAAGAAATGCCGTCTCCTCTAGCCCGTAGGAAACGTATATTATATTCTTTAAAACGTAGCGAGGACCGTATAGGCTAGGACCTATAAGACAATACGATAGAAACAGTCTAACGACAAAGGAAAACCAGACAACATATCGATTATACTAACCTATTAGATACTACTAACGTAGGAGATACGACAGATTAATCTTATTAAACTTAATAAAAATACCGCGCCTACCTTACGAAAAGGAAACGAGGGGCGATTATAGCCGAAGACGACCTTATGTCTACCGAAGATAAAGCCTTGTTCCGCGACCCGGATAAAATTAAGGGAGATATACTAATTAATCTGTTAAAAAGATACAATTCCGCTATAATCGCCTATAGAGTTAGAATATATAATCCGCGCTCGACCCTAAATAGAAACACTCTAGATTCTCGAGCGAGAAAAGCAAAAGACGCTATAAATAAAGATACTACTTAGGGGCCGAGGCTTTTATATACTATATATACAAAAACTTTCGTAAACAAATCTAGGCTTAACCGGCACATACGAATCTATAATAGAACCCTTCCCTTTATATATAATATATACGGCGCGAAATTTAATCGCATAGACAAACTTAAATACTATGTCGACATAAGGAAGTGCTAGACTAATAATCTCGAGGCTGCGACGAACGACGACTCTAGATTAGACGACATAGAGCTACTACGAAAAACTAAGCCCAAACGGAGCACGGTATACTCGAGACTAGATACCCGAACGCGGGACGAAGACAAGTGCTATAGATATTATTATACTACCTAGAACTATACGTATACGCTAGGTAGACCTAACTACGACGGATATATTAAACGAAAGCGGCTATACAAACTACTTAATATAAACCCTAATAGAACGCTACCGCTTAGGAAATAGACCAAGGCTAAACGAGCTACTAATAGACGACCCGAGGACCGGTGCTAGTCGTACTTCTAGAATCGAAGAGAATACGACGGCAAGGACCCGTTCGATAAGCTATACTTAATATATATAAAAATAGGGGCTAAATGCTTGTCCTAGGCTGTATATAAACAACGGGAAACAGCGCCGAAATACTCTAACTACATTGCAAAGAGGGCCGACTGTAATAGAGAGTAGCCTTATAGCAGGTACTAGAATAAAGGTCGTGTAACGTATAGAAAGGGTTAATATAAGGATAATAAGTTAACCTCGATAATTATTGCTCTACTTTAACCGGACGAGATCGCGAAGATAACCCTAGATAAGAAAAGAACCTCGGACAGGATCGATCGGTACGACCTAGAAGACGATCGATATATAGCCTATTAACTAAAAGGGAGGGCCTATAGTCGAGAGGTAGAGGAGCCCTACTACTACTACGTAATTATAGCTACCGGCACTAATTTCTATAATATCTAGATCGCTCTAAAAGTTAGGGAGTCCTTCCGCACTAATCTCTACCGTATATAAAACATAGAGGTCGTACGCGATCTAAATCCGAGGCCGAGAAGGAAGAAAGCAAAAGATAAGCGATCTCGACATAATAGGAATGTCGTATAGAGTAATACGTCTAATAAAGAAGAGACGGTCGAAGAGTACCGCGCTAGGTTCCGGGACAAGCTTCTAAACTACGATATAGACAACGCCTTCCTAATATACGTACTAATTACAATAGCAACTATTATAGAAACAGTTAACGTAGCACTCCTACTAGACCTATAGCACTACGCGGAAGCGATATATATACCTAACGCTAATATATAGAAACTCGCGATATAAGCCGAGTATAATAGTCTTCTCGAGAACAAGATATAAACAGTTGTTAACTTACTATATAGGCAGAAACCCCTTACGACAAAATAGGTCCTTAAGCGCAAGCTAGGACTAAATTAAGAAGTACTAAAATATAAGGCCCGAATAGTCGCGAGAGGCTTTTAGTAAGTAGAAGGATTTAATTATACCGAGACCTATTCGGGGGTAGTTAAGGCATCGGCATAGAGAATACTATTTGCTATGCTTGTACTAGTAGGGTAGGTCTACTACTAAATAGATATCTCTATAGCCTTCCTTAATAGCAACGTTAACGAGGAAATCTATATCTAGCTACCTTAAGGCTATCTATAACCCCTAGGAAAGGTTCTTCTTCTACACAAAGTACTATACGGACTTAAGCAGTCCCCTCGACAATAGTACAAAAAGCTCTAAGGCTAGCTAGAATCTACCGGATAGATATCCTCTAAATACGACGAATATATGTTTATTTACTCTAGTATGTACCTAATAATAATAATCTATGTTAACGACATTAATATCTTCGGTGCTACTTATATAGTAGTAGAGCGCTTTAAAAAGCAAATTGCTAAAGCAAATTGCTAATATATTTAAAATAACCGACATAGGAGAAGCAAATTAGTACCTAGGGATAAATCTCGAGCGGACGAATCTCGGGATGTATATCTATTAATTAGCATTCGCACAACAAATGCTAAACCGCTACAACATGCACGGCCTTAAGCTATTAAGCGTACTACTAGATCTAACTAAGAAGCTCGAGAAGGAAACATCCTCTACGGCTACTAAAGAGTTTTAGTCCGACTACCTATCTAAGGCGGGCTTAATTAACTACCTCTAATTAAAGACTAGATAGGATATAGCGTTCCCCGTTTCGTATACATCGAGGTTTATAACGAACCTAAACTAATCGCATGTCGACGCACTGTACTAATACCTAGTATACATTAGTAAAAACATAAGCGTTAGCCTCTATTTCCGAGTAGATAGTAATAAAGATATTCGAGGATATGTCGATAGCGACTAGGCCGGATATAAAGACACCTCTAGATCGACTACTAGATAGATCTTTATACTAGCCGGCACCCCGATCTTATAGTACTCTTAACGGTAAAAGACTATTGCTACGTTATCTATAGAAGCCGAGTATATCGCTGCCTCGGACGCCGTAAAGGAAGCTATCTAGCTTAGAGGGTTCTTTAACGAGCTAGCACTAACAATAGGCCTTAAACTGCAAAAGTCGATTCTACTAGGGATTAATAACGTATCTACCCTAAAGCTTACGAAGAATCCTAAATTTTACGGACGTACGAAGTACATTAACGTCCGTTACTACTTTATTCGAGAATATGTTTAGAGACGAGAGATCGAACCGTACTAGATCTTAGGCAAAGACAACCCGGCTAACCTCCTTACTAAGCTACTCGCCCGAACTCTACTAGATAAGATTATTAGCTTCCTTAGAAACGGAAAGCCTAACTTAACTACTATACGAACTATACTAGTTAGGGGGAGATATAAAGAGGATGTTTAAGCTAGGGGGAGTGTTAGAATGTAGCCTCTACATATCCTCTTTTATATAGACGGATCCGGAGGATATAGCTACAACCGTCTTCTAGTTACGGCTAATAAAGGATTATAAGGTCCTTTATACTTATATAGACGAAGGTCCTTATAATCTACTGTTAGTAGACAGTTAGTTTTAGTTCTGTAACTAAGAAGTTTATACCTTTCTATACGATGTAGGACCTTATCGACTAAAAATTAGGAGAGGCGACGGGTACTAAGAGGGGAGAAACGATTAAGAAGTATAGTAAGTTGCTATTGTTACCGAATTCGTGCTATTTAGTAGATTAATACTAACTAATGTTGCTAGCTTACGACTTAATCGTACTAAAGAGGACGTCTATTAGAAGTAGCTTAGAAT